>APFE030812223.1:4315-35708 GCA_000404065.3 Pinus taeda | reverse complement strand
TTTCTGCAGTTCAAAAAAGTGGCAGAAAGTCAAATTTTGCATGTTTTTTGACTTTCTGGAGGCCCAAAACTTCACAAAATCTCAAGTCCATCCATGTGAATATGTAAATTTGCATGAAAAATCTTGAAATTCTGATTTAATTTCAAATGGAGGTGCCGGGACGACGTGTCTCACCGGGGGTGAGGCGTTAATGAGCAAAAACCTGTAAATTGCCAAAAAATTCACAAATGACAAAATTTTCTCCAAATTTCTTGAAATTTGGGCTGGGAGTCCCCAATCAAGTACCATGCTCAGTCAAAGAGGCTTTGGCCAAAATTTGGAGTGGATCGGGCGTTTTCCTTCGTTTTTGTGCTTTGGCCAACCGTCCTTGGAGCACCTTCGTTCTGGCCGATATTTTTGACATTTCTTTAAAACCATGATACCTGTGCAAAAAGTGAATGAGGTTTTTCTTCCTTGCCATGTTTTGGACAAAAACCTCTCTCAGTTTCCCAAAATTCATCTTTTATTTCTATGGAACATTATTTGAGTGCGACTTGTCCCGATGTGTGAAACAAGGAATTTTGTCGCAATGGAGCGAAATGAAGGGGATAGGGGGCTTCTAAATTCTTGGAGAAATTTTTGGGAGTGGGGAGGGATGTTAGGAAGCAGGGGAAAGTGGAATATCAGAGATTGAGAGAGGGGAAAGGGTCCAAAAGGGAAAAACACAGGCCCAACCTAGAAAATTGCCAGGTTGTAGCAAGAAACTAGGGTTTGTGTGAAAATGAGGATTTTGGGGGATTTGAGTGTTGGGAAGTTTTTGATAAGGTACTTTAAGAATAGGGGAAGGTGTATGAACATCAGGAAACAATTTTTGCCATTTATTTGACCGTCCAAGAGAAATTGCCTTCAAAACCCTAGGAGAGGGAAATGAACTTGCCAAGGCACAACTGAAGCATGAACAAGATGTAAAATGACTCATTAGACACTGGCATGATAATGAAAACCCTATGAATGATGATAGAATCAGCGGAATAGTGACATAGATTGGCATTTGGGCAACTTTAGAAGGAGTTAAAGCAAACCCTAGACCTAATGCATAGTGACCAAATTTTGCTTGAAGACTCACTGAAATGACAAAATTTGACCTTGACACTTCAAAATCACTTTGTAAGAGAACATTTGATCACTGAAGGAAGGCTGGAAAGACTGACACTAACATAACCCTTCCTCCATATTATTAGGCTCCTCTCCTGTTTCGATTTGTGACAGATGGTCAGGTCCTACATTTAACCTCCCTGGCTTCACAATGACTGTTACACAGCAATTTGTCACTGTCCCTACTACCCCTCTCCCGCATCATGGAGGACTCGTTTCAGGACCTATGAGAAGTGACATGGCCTACAAAAACTTGCATTGCATTCCCCTGAACATGAGCTTTGTTTGCCCTGAAGACATCTCCTGCTAAAAAGCCCTAAAAATAGCTATTTTTCCATTGGCGTGGTTCCATAGTGCAGCCCTCGCGCCAAGGGGGAAAATCCTCCAAAGAGGGCACGCCAATTGGTGTTCTATCATAGATTCGCACTCACGCCAACCATAATCAGAGGTGTTTTTTAACAAATAAATGGCGTAAGTTTCGTCCTAACAAATTCCTAGACTGCTATCTATCTTGAGTTGGGTGGTTTGGCTACGGATTTCCATAGAGAGGAAGTGGTTTGCCACCTCTCATGGAAACTTCCTTGATGATATGGCCAATCCCATGATTATTGGTTATCATCCCAACTCCCCTTCCTCCATCTATAAAAGCTTGCCCATTTTCCTTTGCAAGCTAGTTTCAGAGATTCAGAATTCCAAAATTCCCAAAAGCTTCATGCTGCAAGAGCCTTCTTGATTCCCATAAGGCCAAATCCAAGCAAGGAGATTATTGTCCAAGATCCAAAGAGAGAGGATTGTCCTTATTTCTGACAGGCTTTGCGAGACATGTGCTGCTGACTACCCGCCAAAGGAGAATCTAGTCAAAACTTTGGTTTTATTCCCCTTTGATTAATTATTAATGAATGACTATTGGTTATGGTTCCACTCTTGTTATTATTTGTGATGATGGTGAGTTATGTCCTTTCTGACTGACATATAGTTGCATATACTGGATTTTGTGCTTGTTTTTGTGTTGTTTCTTGTATGTGCAGGTGTCCATTCACGGAGAGCACCACCTCTCCTACAAACAATAGCATTGGAATCCAGGTAGGCCTTCGTCACTGGTCTATCAATTTGAAATTAGGAACTTGTGCTGTAGTGTTTGATGATTGTTGCTAGACCCGGTCTGGGCTAGTAGGGATCGCCTCTGTCCGCAGAGAGGATTTACCTCCTCAACAATTTGGCGACTCCGCTGGGGATCTTGTCTTTCCTTTTTGGTTGTTTCTTGATTTTTTACCTGCTTGGTCAGCCTTTTGGGTTGGGTTCTTTTACTGTTTCTTACTTCTTGGTTTACCTGGTTATCGTTGGCCTGGTCTTGGACTGCTTATTTTTCATTTTGGCACAACAAACTTGACTGGCGCTCTTTCTTTCATAACAGTCGCGCCAACTGGCGCTAGTTGTCATTATATCACTCGCACCAATCCTTAAAAGGCGTTATTTTCAGCCTGACAGTCGCGCCAGGCCTGGGAACTGCTAAAGTTTGATTGATTTTAAGCCTTCTGAGCTTGGTCTTTGTTTTTGGATACATTTTCTTGACTACTTGAGTGTGTTGGAGTCTTGTTTGACTGGTTTTAACCTTCATCCTTTGGTTGTTTGCCATTTTCTATCGATTCCACGTTTTTAGCCCAGGGGGGCATCTAGTGGCTTTGTGTGTCGATCCTTCCTTAGGATTTTTTGGTCTTTTATTGGTCCAGTCAACTTTTTGATTGCTCCCTTGCACTCGTTTAGTGGTTGTTAATCATTTCATTGCGTTGTTTGAGTGACCTACCTCTTTTTCACTTGAATTCTGCCTTGTTTCGCTTTGGGCCTAGATTACATGGCTCATTTGTGTCTTTGGGATTTTTCTCGGTTTTGAAGGACTACATTGTCAATATAGGGATCTGATTGTGCTTGCATTGAGTGAAATTTGCTTGTTTTTCTCTCTTACTATCATTTCTCAAAGTTTGTTTAGTGCATCTTGCCCTTAACATTAAAAAAACAAAACTCTTTTGCTTCTCTGTTGTGGAATGCTGAAGCCTTAGTTCCTGTTCTCCAGAAGCTACAGTCAAACATACATTTTAGTGCTCTGAATAGGAAAATCTTCGTGACTTTACTTCATTAATAAAATATTCCAATAGACAAGTCAGGGGTGTTTACCTTGTAAGTTTAGCATAGTAAACATGGGTAAATAAGTGCAAAAATGTCAAAAAGGATGATGGAAATGCAACAAAAAGATAGCCCGATTTGGTGCCCAACACCAATCTATCGGCAGTCTGTTCTAGAGAATGATGAAAATAAGAGGCAGATTCAAGAGCTGTTCTAGAAATGTCACATCCGTCAAAACAAAACTCTTTTGCTTCTCTGTTGTGGAATGCTGAAGCCTTAGTTCCTGTTCTCCAGAAGCTACAGTCAAACATACATTTTAGTGCTCTGAATAGGAAAATCTTCGTGACTTTACTTCATTAATAAAATATTCCAATAGACAAGTCAGGGGTGTTTACCTTGTAAGTTTAGCATAGTAAACATGGGTAAATAAGTGCAAAAATGTCAAAAAGGATGATGGAAATGCAACAAAAAGATAGCCCGATTTGGTGCCCAACACCAATCTATCGGCAGTCTGTTCTAGAGAATGATGAAAATAAGAGGCAGATTCAAGAGCTGTTATAGAAATGTCACAACCGTCCAAGTTCATCACCTTGTGGGAGTCCGATTGTGTTGGTACATAAGAAGGATGGGACTTGGAGACTCTGTATTGACTATCGGGTGCTGAACAAGATCACTATCCATAATAGGTACCCAATCCCACATATTGATGACCTCTTGGACCAACTGAAGGGGGAAAAATATTTCAGCAAGATCGATTTGAAGTTAGGATATCACCAGGTGCCAATCAAACCCTTCGATGTGTGGAAGGCCACCTTCAAAGCTAAGGAGGGCCTTTTCGAATGGTTGGTTATGCCTTTCAGATTGACGAAAGCTCCTCCAACCTTCATAAGGCTAATGGATGACATCTTGCAGCCATTCACCAAATAATTTGTAGTGGTATACTTAGATGACATCTTGATCTTTAGCCAGAGTTGGGAAGAGCACCTCCACCACATCCGACAGGTTCTGCAAACACTGCGGCAACACAAGTTATGTGCCAATTTGGAGAAATGCACTTTTGGCATGACCCAGGTTCAGTATCTGGGATAAATTATTGATGAACAGAGGGTGCATGTGGATCCATCAAGATCCAAGACATTCAAGATTGGCCACCTCCAACCACTCTGACAGAGCTTTGTAGCTTTCTAGGTCTTGCCAACTTCTACCACAGGTTCGTGTTAGGATTTTCTCATATCACTTGGCCCTTGAGTCAATTCACCAAGGGAGGAGCGAAAGAAAAATTCGTTTGGTCTGAATCTCAACAGAAGGCATTCATGAAGTTGAAAGATCGCCTTTGCACAGCACCAGTTCTCGCATTACTAGATTTGCAGCTACTCACGCAGATTCGGCTCATGTCCAGTCTGAAACAAATAAGGCAAACAACTTCATTGAGTACATCCAACATATTGGTCAATAGTTCCATGACATTCTGAAGAAATCAAATGCCAAGTACAAGTAGTGACATGATCAACATTGGTTGTTGCCCCACAAGTTTCAGGTGGGTGACAAAGTCTAGTTGCATTTGCAAAAGGAACGCCTTACCGGAGCCTATCAGAAACTCAAACCACTCTGATATGGTCCTTACACAATTACCAAGGTTGTAGGAGACAATGCATTTGATCTCAGCATTCCCCATTCCTTGGCCTACACCCAGTGTTCGGTTTGGACCACCTTCGGCCATACTTTCCACCATTACTAGACACATCCGACATTGCGGAACAACTCACACCCACAGAGTTAAATCCAGATTACATGGAACAAGCTGCAACTGATCAGATCATGGACACACAGATCAAGCACACTCGCCAACAGAATATCCAATTCTATCGAGTTGTCAAAGCAGGCCAACTCCTTCACCAGCGCAAGTGGTTCACCAAGGACCAAGTTCAGTAGAAGTTTCCTCATCTCATGGAGGAACTCAACGCAATGGGGACCATTACTTCCTAAGGGTGGATGAATGATCCAGATGGATATTGGTGGCCACCTGCCAAGTCCACTTCGATCCCCACCATTGTTTCTTTTAGCTTTTCAGTTTCCTTAATTGTAGCACAATTTACTATTTTTAGCAGTTTTTTGGGTCCTGAACTTCCGGATCCGTTTTGAGGCCTTAAACGATTTTATTTGGGAAAATTGGGAGCAACATGGGTCCATCGACGAATGTTACTCTTCACAAATTTGTAGTTATCAAATAGATCTTTCTACCGAGATACTGTGTGCGTCAAACGGAGATCGTATGCCAAAGTTACGACCCCGAGAAGTTGATGTACCAATTTACCCAAACGCGGCCCACAGTTTGGTGTTTCATCTTCTAGGGTTAGGTTTTTATATGTTTAGGGTTTTCCATTGTTTCTCAACAATAAATAGGCCTTCGAGCCTCATTGTAACACAGTTCAAAGGCATGTAGCCGCCACATCTCTTCTCAGAGATAAGCTACCATCGCCCTAGCTGGTTTATTTCCATTGTTGTTTGTAAGCATATTTTAGTATTTTACATTAATGAAATGAAGTATTATTTCCATTGCATCTATGTTTATGGTTATCTCTGTAATTTTTTGCGTTCCTGTTTAAATCCGGATTAGAAGACCCCCCAGCTCCACCTGGACCATTACAACTTCAGCAACAATCTGCATTGTTGCCTGTTGAACTTCCTCGACCAATTTTTCTGTGGCTGGGCCTTCTATGACCAACCTCATCATTTGTTGTGTCTATGTCATTCCTTTAAGCTTATCCTAAATGGTATTCGTGACTTGGTAAGCCTCCTCCAACCAAGGCTGCAACCTGGCCTTTAGCAAGGCCTCCTTTTGTGCTTCTTCCACCTGTGCCAGCAACATTTTTCCTTCCTGTAACTTATCAAGGCATTGTGTTGGTGCTAAGGAGAGGGCAATCACCCTAACCTCATCATATTGGTGTTGCAGCTCTCATACCTTTGTATTCAATTTCTGCAGGTTTGGATCCTCTTGCATATTGGTCACTAGCTCCATAGCCTGCTCAAATAGTGTCGCACAAGCAGTGACTATGGTATCCAAAATAGCCATGTCTTCCTTTACTACAACTACGCACTGCTCCTGGACCTTAGGTGGAGTTGTGGGTTGCAAATTTAACTGCAACTCTGTAATCTTCATGTTGAGCTCAAATTTGACTCATCCAACCTTTGCTTTAGCCTCCCGCACACTTGCAATGATTTTTCAAATTTTGGCTTCTGGTTGTGCATCCTATGGGATATGAAGCTCAGGCATTGTCTTACATGCCTCTGCTATTGCTGAATCTAGATGCAAACTATGCACCTATAACGCCTCCTTTTCCTTCAGAGCCTGTGTCTTTTCAACGAATAGTTGCTGGTTATTAACTTTAATCTCACTGACAGTAGAGAGTGTATGTTTCTCTCTGATCCTTAGCTCCTCTGTGACTCCCTGTAGTAATGCATGTAGAGAGTCAAGGGACAACGCAATAAGGTTCACTCCCATGTTCATGACTTTGTGAAGTAGTGCACGTTAATCATCTGTTTTGGCGCAGACTGACCCTTCAAGAAAATGGAATACTCTCACATCCTACAGCTAGGCCATCTCCGCGACTATATTCTTTCCTCGTGCCATACGAGCTTGTGCACCACTTGTCTTTCCAACATCTTCCTGGATTTTGGTTTCTTGGAGCCGCAACTCTCGTAGATCCTTATGAACACGCCCCCATGTCTGCATGTATTGTTGCTCAAACTGATGCAACACTTCTATGGCAGTGTCCCAAATTTTATCCTCGACCTTGTCGAGATCGCCTTCTATTAATACCATGAGATCACCCCATGTTCTATCAGATTTATGCTTCTTTCGTGTTCCTCCTTGCAGCATTGTGCCACATCTTTTCAAAATGAAGGGGGTACTATGCCCCTCATCACCTCCGCCACCTTGTCCTAAAAGGTCTTCTTCCTCGGTCTCTAGTGAAGGTGACTTGCCACCTTTTTGTGATTCGTGTTATTCTTCCTTTGCCTGCTCCTTATCAGCGTGTTCTTGCTCTATGCGAGCCTTTTCTGCAGCTTCCTTCTTTTTCTGTGCTGCCAGGGTATGCGCAGCCTACTTAGATGCCTCCTTTCTTTTCTATGCAGTTGAACTTTCCGTGCTCGTGCTTGGTCCAACAGCTAAGTCTAACTGGGCACCCCACTCCGCAGGCCATTTTAATACAATCTCTTTCACATCCGGTTCTGACACCAAATAGGGCAACTAGTGCCATTTCTTCTGTGGATCCTTCCGCGCTTGGATATATATTTTGTGGAGGTCAGCCTTGAATGTCGCGTAGGCTAATAGTTGTGTGAACAAGGTTGGGTACAACCTCAGATGTTGATTGATGGCCATGCGGAGATTCATTTCCATAAGAACCCAAAATATCTTCATCTTTGTAATCCGCGCAGCATCCTTTGTAGACCATAAGGAAGTGAATTGCGCTGCCTCTGACAATTTTTCCTCGAGTAGAGGACATTGGCTATCCTCCGGCAATTCCCATGCAACAAGCACAATTTACAGAAATAACCAAGCGTAGTGAAATGGCTTGGTTTCACCCTCAGCCTCTCGGCAGTTCGTTAGGAACTCTTGACATGGGTATATTGCCCAATTAAATTGGATGTCTTTCACGCACTGCGCAGTAAGGGAAACTACAGGCACTAGAACTTGATTTGCGAGACATTTTCTCATCACCTTCCCTGCTAAAATATGGGAAGCCAATTGAACTGTCGGGTTCGTTATGGAAATAATGGAATACGCTTGTGACTTCTTAAGGAGGTCGTAATCCCTCTTCATCCTTTCCGCAAGGTCTTTTTCCCCAGTATTTGCGCCAAACTCCTTAGCCGGGTTCACTCCCTTATAAGGAAGGTGTGTGATTTTGTGAAAAGCATTTATGTAATGGAGATAGGCCCTCTGAGCCATAAACATCCATAGTGCACCAATGTGAGCAGCTAGCGCACACATATGGTATTAATGGGGGTGTGGTGGTAATGTGGCACCCATAGCAAATTGAGCAACCATGATTGCTCGACACTGTAGACCCATTCATTTGTTTTCAGTGTTGTAACACATGTTTCTTCATAATAAACCCTCCTCATATATTTTTCGCCAAGTTTTGGAACTTAGAGTGGTCCGCGAGGTCTCAATCCTCCATTTTTAACAACAGGACTCTTGCGAGTCGAGGGCCTTCAAAAGGGACCTTCTCACGTAGCAGAGGTGTGGATATTGTAAATTTCTCGGCATCTGGGTCCTTCGTGACCTTTTCTTTTCCCATCCGTGGAGGGATATACTTGAGTAGCCTTGTTATGGGTTTTGCTCCTTCAGCATCAATATCTTATGTTCCCTAGGCTTCTTCCGCCTCCAGGTCCACTACTTTCTTCAGCTGCTTATCTTTCTTCTGCTTCTGCGTTTCAGTATGCTTCCTAGGGAATGCACGCACCGACACTTTATTTTTCTACTTTTCCTTTTCTACGGGTTGCTTCTCCTTCGTTACAGGTTTATTGTATTTTGTCATGGTCTGTTTCGGCCTGGGTGACCTCGGCATCGTGGGCACCACACGCGTAGCCTCTACACTTGACACTTTTGGTCTTGGTGCGTCAGACACAGCTACTTCTGAACTCAAGGCTTCGGCGGGGTTGCTGGCAGTCATTCTCTCCATAAACAACTCATGGGCTTCAAAGGAAATGTTTGCTGGTGACAGGAATTCTTCCCAAAGCGCTCAGCTCATAAGCAATAGACAACAAAATTCACTGACAACTCTTAGAGTGCAAAGTGTTTTTTGTTAGACTGGCACATGTAATTTTAGGGGGTTTTGAATTCAAATCCAATCGTTCCCCCCAATATCTAAAAATAAACGTTGTTTTGGCAGTAAATCTTCAAATATTTTTGCCTTAAATGTCGCCACCCCACTCCATTCAACTATCTTCTGGTCGTCAAGTCATGAACAGTAACCCCAACAACCATTTTCCGGTTGCGTTGCGCGGTACCTTCCTCCATGGTGCAGCTTCTTGAGCGCAGCTTCATAGGTTTCATCCTCATCACTCTCCGCGCATCCTGCTCGCTGTGTTGTCCTCCAAGTTGGGCAGTGTAATTTAAAGTCCCTTTCTCCCTTGCAATTGCCTGGAGCACTCAGACTATCAGACTATCCCTTGCAACTGCCTGGAGTATACAATTTTAACCTGATCCCATTCACTCTTCCCGACAAGGGTTCCCCATTCAGCTTCATGCGCTGAACTGTGCCTCCATCTGTAATTTCTTTGACAATATATGGCCCTCACCAATGCATCTAGAATTTACCCAAAAATTTAGTGAATTTATTGTCATATAACAGGACAAGATCGTTTACCTTGAATGTTTGAATCTTGATATCGTGATCATGCCACGCTCTTTCTCGTTCCTTTTGTACTTGTTGATTAAATCCTGCCAAAAATCGATCCTCTTCGAGCTCCATCAGTTGCGCGAGCCATTCCTCCAAGGTCTCGCGATCCGCCAATGCTGATATGCGCAAACTAGGCATAATGTACTCCATCATCATTATAGCTTCGACCCCATATACTAATTTGAACAGCATTTTCCCAGTCAACTTCTTACAAGTAGTCGTATAAGCCCATAGTACTACAAGTACATGCACATCCCAGTCATTTCACTGTGTGAAGCAGATCTTCAAGAGCACTTTCTCCAAAATATTATTAAAGGCTTCCACAATTCCATTGGTTTGCAGTTGATACGGTGTACTCTTTTGATAGTGGACATGGAATTCTTTAGTCAATGCGCTGATCGTTTCGTTCAGAAAGTGCGTACCTTTGTCACTCATCAACACTTTCGAACAGCCAAATCTAGTTAAGACATACTCAAACAAGAACTTTGTTGTCGTAGCCTCTGTACAATCCTTAACCATTATGCTTCCGCCCATATGGTTAGATATTTCGTCACGGTGAGGATATAGCGCACACCCATTTTCTTTCCAAGGGGTTGAATTAGCCCAATAAAATCAATCACCCATTTCTCAAAGGGTTGCAAAGATACTTGAGGATGTAATGGCAACTCATCTCTTCGCGGTTGTCTGCTAGTTCTTTGACATACATCGCACGCCTTACAATATGCCTTGGAATCCTTGTGTAAAGTTGGCCACCATAGACCTGCGTGCAAATTCTTTTGCGCAGTTGACTTGCTGCATAATGACCCCCCGCAGCTCCCACATGAGCTTCAGCGAGAATGCTATCCCACTCAAATTCTGGCACATATCTTCTTGAGATTTCATCAGCCCCCATTTTATACAAATGTCTTGCAATGACTAAAAAATTGGTCACACGCACTACCAATTCCTTCTTGTGTTGGCTTGTATATCCTTTCGATGCCATCCCCATAGTCAAGAAGTAAATAATGTCTACAAAATGATCATCCGCTACTTACACCGCAAATAGCTACGCATCTAGTAACCCTTCCTCCATATTATTAGGCTCCTCTCCTGTTTCGATTTGTGACAGATGGTCAGGTCCTACATTTAACCTCCCTGGCTTCACAATGACTGTTACACAGCAATTTGTCACCATCCCTACTACCCCTCTCCCACATCTTGGAGGACTCGTTTTGGGACCTATGAGAAGTAACATGGCCTATAAACACTTGCATTACATTCCCCTGAACATGAGCTTTGTTTTCCCTGAAGACATCTCCTGCTAAAAAGCCCTAAAAATAGCTATTTTTCCATTGGCGCGGTTCCATAGTGCAGCCCTCGCACTAAGGGGGCAAATCCTCCAAAGAGGGCACGCCATTGGCATTCTATCATAGAGTCGGACTCGCACCAACCATAATCAGAGGTGTTTTTTAACAAATAAATGGTGGAAGTTTCGTCCTAACAAATTCCTAGACTGCTATCTATCTTGAGTTGGGTGGTTTGGCTATGGATTTCCCTAGAGAGGAAGTGGTTTGCCACCTCTCATGGAAAATTCCTTGATGATATGGCCAATCCCATGATTATTGGTTATCATCCCAACTCCCCTTCCTCCATCTATAAAAGCTTGCCCATTTTCCTTTGCAAGCTATTTTCAGAGATTCAGAATTCCAAAATTCCCAAAAGCTTCATGCTGCAAGAGCCTTCTTGATTCCCATAAGGCCAAATCCAAGCAAGGAGATTATTGTCCAAGATCCAAAGAGAGAGTATTGTCCTTATTCCTGACAGGCTTTGCGAGACATGTGCTGCTGACTACCCGCCAAAGGAGAATCTAGTCAAAACTTTGGTTTTATTCCCCTTTGATTAATTATTAATGAATGACTATTGGTTATGGTTCCACTCTTGTTATTATTTGTGATGATGGTGAGTTATGTCCTTTCTGACTGACATATAGTTGCATATACTGGATTTTATGCTTGTGTTTGTGTTGTTTCTTGTATGTGCAGGTGTCCATTCACGGAGATCGTGAGGATTGTGATCTGCCAGAGCAAAGGAACGGGAGCACCACCTCTCCTACAAACAATAGCGTTGGAATCCAGGTAGGACTTCGTCACTGGTCTGTCAATTTGCAATTAGGAACTTGTGCTGTAGTGTTTGATGATTGTTGCTAGACCCGGTCTGGGCTAGTAGGGATCGCCTCTGTCCGCAGAGGGGATTTACCTCCTCAACAATTTGGCGACTCCGCTGGGGAGCTTGTCTTTCCTTTTTGGTTGTTTCTTGATTTTTTACCTGCTTGGTCAGCCTTTTGGGCTGGGTTCTTTTACTGTTTCTTACTTCTTGGTTTACCTGGTTATCGTTGGCCTGGTCTTGGATTGCTTATTTTTCATTTTGGCACAACAAACTTGACTGGCGCTCTTTTTTGCGTAACAGTCGCGCCAACTGGTGCTAGTTGTCATTATATCACTCGCGCCAATCCTTAAAAGGCGTTATTTTCAGCTTGACAGTCGCGCCAGGCCTGGGAACTGCTAAAGTTTGCTTGATTTTAAGCCTTCTGAGCTTGGTCTTTGTTTTTGGATACATTTTCTCGACTACTTGAGTGTGTTGGAGTCTTGTTTGACTGGTTTTAACCTTCATCCTTTGGTTGTTTGCCATTTTCTATCGATTCCACGTTTTTAGCCCAAGGGCATCTAGTGGCTTTGTGTGTCGAGCCTTCCTTAGGATTTTTTGGTCTTTTATTGGTCCAGTCAACTTTTTGATTGCTCCCTTACACTCGTTTAGTGGTTGTTAATCATTTCATTGCGTTGTTTGAGTGACCTACCTCTTTTTCACTTGAATTCCGCCTTGTTTCGCTTTGGGCCTAGATTACATGGCTCATTTGTGTCTTTGGGATTTTTCTCGGTTTTGAAGGACTACTTTGTCAATCTAGGGATCTGATTGTGCTTGCATTGAGTGAAATTTGCTTGTTTTTCTCTCTTACTATCATTACTCAAAGTTTGTTTATTGCATCTTGCCCTTAACATTAAAAAAACAAAACTCTTTTTCTTCTCATTAGTTAATGTGAATTAGAGCTTTTAGTTGTTATTAGTGATTATTGACTTTGAAGAAAATTTTTTTAATTTCCATTAGTTGCATTAGATATATCGTTGGTTGTTTTATGATAATTTTGTTTGTGTGAAATCTCTCAACTCTCTTATAGTTAGCATTCATCGAGTAAAATGATATACTGTGGCATATAGCTTGATTTAGGAGATTTTGAGATACTACATTCGCTAGGGCCTGAAAACTGAAACGTAATTGAAGATAAACGTTAAAATCTACTCAATTTACACTAAGGTAGCATTAGAATTTAACGAAACATATTTAGATGTCTAGGCTAGAGACGTGTTCCGGTGTCTTAAAACCTAGTAGTTGTCATTCGCCTTTTGTCTTTAGACAGCGCTAGTACGGACTCGTGCTCCCTGTACTGTCGCGTATATAAAGGGAGACCCCAGTAGGTTTCAATCCTTTATCCATAGGAAGCCGATTCTGCCACCTTATACCCGTGATATACCGAACACAACATTCAGGGAGATTGCCTGCACATATGGAAAGTCCTTGGTTGATTTCTCTAAAACCAAGGTGTATATTGCAATTCATGGTTATTTGGTACACCCTCTTTGCCTAGTATCCATGAGCAGTCATTTGATCTTTTTTGACTCCCTAAATTTGAAAGGATCACCAAGCGCTTGTCCTTTTCACGCTTGTTCCAAATCTGAAAGTGATAGAGTCACCTTTTATCCGTTTCTTGACTCTTAAAACATGAAACGGTGAAGTTTCTTAATTTCAATGTGGTAAAAATTAAATCACCTGCGATCACACACCCTATTAGATTCTGTTTGTTGGCCATTTGATTGTGTGTCTTGACTCTTTTTCAGCCCCATGTGCGATTTTCAGTTTTTGATGGCAACTTTTTCAGAGTCCACCAACCCAGGAATCCCCTCTGACAGGAATCCTGGTCATTTTCCTCCTTTTGGGAATGTTGGTGCTCCTTACATGGCAACGTCGTCCCTTCCTGGTTTAACTGTTGGGTTGTCTATTTGGTTGTTCTCAACCTCTGTGGTCCCTAATGTCTCAACTACTAGTCAATCAGTTCCTCCACCCGAACAACATCATGTTGATTCCAAGGTGGACCTCTCCCCTTCTACGCCTGTTTCTACGTCCTCATCTTCTACTTCACCTGGTGAAAGTCTAGATTCAAGTAACCAGGTGGCTAAGAAGAAGAAGAAGAAGACGAAGAAGAAGAAGCACGAGGCCACCTGTGCAGCTATTGCTCCGAGTACATCCCAGGTCGGACCACCTTCTGCTCCTCCGCGGAAGGTCAAATTTCCTTGTAAATTGTGTAAGAGTGACCATCTTCTTCGTGATTGTCCTAGCATTCCTAGGATCTTAGAAGTATGGTCTCACGATCCGACTCATCCCTCATTGTCCTCTAAAGCTCATGGCGATGCTACCCTATCAACTGGAAATGGTAAGAAGAAAGGGAACATTCGATTCCCCTATAGGCTATGTGAAGGCAGCCATCCCCTTCACCTTTGTCCGCTCATGGATAAAGCTTCTGCTGTTTTGGAAAGTCTTACAGTGTCTTCACCCCAACTTCCCGTTGGTTATTAGAGGCTCTCTTTAGACCCTCTCCCTGTCGACAACGAGATTGACTTAGATTCTTCTCTTGTCCGCCCTCCTCCTTCCGAGCCTGGCTGTGCCAAGCCAGTTCCAGACCCACCATTGGTTGGAGAAAGTGTCGACTTGGGTTCAACACCTGTCGATCACTCTGCCTCAGAAGAGCGTCATGCTCATGTTCTTCTCATCTCATCAGATTCTCAATAGTCCAAAAACGACTCTCCTGTCCCAATTGATCTCGAGAGTCCTTCTTCGGTTCCTGTAGAGCAGGGGGGCAATCATAAGATTCCCCCATCGAGTAGTTCAGTTGTTTCCTTCGACTGGAGCCATTTGACCGCCTTTCACCTTCCATCCCATGTGCCTTTCCAGATTACAGTACATGCTTATGATAAGGCCGTACCTGGCACTGTCTTGGATGAGGGTGCATTTGTCAGTCTTATGCCTTCCACTACTTGGCAAGCTTTGGGCCCCCCACAGCTTGTGCCGGTCGAACCAGTCAACCACTAGGGATCCTTCCGAAGTTCCCTATTACTTTGGGAGGAAAAACCGTCTATATAGACGTACTGGTTACCCAAGGTGCTTTAGATTTCAGTCTTCTCCTTGGCCGTGACTATGTTTATGCCATGGGGGCCCTTGTCTCTTCACTTTTCCATGTGGTTTGCTTTCCACATGACGGAAGAATCGTGACTATAGATCAATTATCGTTCTTTAGTCCCCCGGTGCCTCCTGCGCAGTTCTCATCCCCTCCTGGTTTTTATCCACCGATTTTATCTACCCCACTGCAGGTCAACTACGTGGCTACTTATCCCGTGTCTGTATCCAGTGATGCTACTGTCGTGCATAGTGTCTTGGGGGCATTGGGTCTCGACTTCCAAGATGTTATCCTTCCACCGGGAGTGGCACTCTTGGAAGCAACGACTTCCTGTTCATTATGATGAAGTTCGTTCAGAGCATAGTTCGCTTTCCTATGTCAAGCCCCTTAAAAAATGAAACTGGGTTTGGTCGAGCATAGTTCCTGATCTTGTGTCAAGCTCGTTAAAAAATGAAACAAGGGTTATGAAGATAGTTCTTTTACTGTGTCAACCTCATTAAAAAATGAAACAACTCCCTTTCCAAATCGAGTCTTTTGATTAAGATCTCTTAAAATACGAGTCGATTCTTTCCAAGATCTCAAAAGTGAACCTTCATTCCATCCACTTTGTTGAATGCAATGAAGCTTGGGGGGTATGTACCTCGTTTTGCATCATTATGTTGGGGGCATGCGAACTTATAACAAGCATAGTTTTTCGTTTCAAGAATGTGTAAACATGAAACCGAATCCAAGCAGAGTTATCCATGGTTCAAGCTTGTGTAAAAATGAACCCATTCCCGATGTACATCTCATGATTGCCATTTTTATCTGCTCAATTATGCTAGATGAGCCTTGGTTGTTTCATTCCATTTCCACCATCTCTTTGGCCGATCATATGCTTTCACTCGGTTGTTTTTTCCTTTCTTGAGGAACCGCAACAATGAGTGGTTTTATTAGCCAGCCTCTTGACCATTACATGTTTTGAGCAATTCCATCATTGTCGGAACCAGTTGCTACCCTTTATACCACTCGTTCCTCTAGGACGAGTCACCTTTAAGCTCTTTTCTAACTCGTAAAATATGAAAAGACTGTCGAGTATTTTTTCCCTTTTTGAATCGTTAAAGAGAATAAAAATGGAGGTCTTCTTTCAGCTCTTTTCTGACCGTTTAAAGATGAAAAGATTTCCGAGTTATTCCTCTTAACTCGTTAAACGTAAATAAGAGGCAGTTGCCTTTAAGGTCTTTTCTGACCGTGTAAAGACGAAAATATCATCGGGCCCTTGTCGTTTCAGGCTCGTTAACGGTTACGAAACGACGTGATTTCGATTGCTTTTTTACTTTTTCAAGTCGAAATCACTAATCATGAAAAGTACTTGTTGATCGTAATGATCGGGCGGTTCTTTCGAGCATTGTTTTATACTTTTTCGGGTTCGAGAGACACAACTTTACGAAAAAGGACACCCCTAGAGTTTACTTTTCTGCTATCTTTTCAAACTCTCTAAACATGAAAAGACACCAAGTTCTTCCTTTTTCAGACTCGTTAAAACTTGATGACATTGGATTCCGTCGAAATGAAGTTTTACAAGCATATGCTATTCCCGTCAAGCTTGTTAATAAAAATAATTGGGGTACTCACCAGAAATGGTGGGGAAAATGGAACCAGAACAATTGTCGTTTCGACGGTATGTCGCTCTTGAACATGGCACTTGTCTGCATTCGTGTCTGGAAGGCAACACCTCATCTTGTTTTTCACTTGCCTCCGTGGGTTTGGGTGATCCTGTTTGACCTCTCATCTGCTCTTTGCCTTGTCACCATGACCTCTGATTGATTGATGTCAAATACTGCCAAGTCCACTGTCGTGGCACCAATATGTTCAAGAGAAGTTGACCTATGTGAAATATCAACCTCCCTCTGATAACTCATATAATCCTGATTCACAAAAACATTATCTTCCTTTGTCTCACGTCGATGATGTGGGAAACACTATGGCCCAACTTCGGTCAAGGTCACTTCCTGTCGAATTCAGCTCATTATCCAGGAAGTTGATCTAGAGACTCCCTTCTAGTGCCTTGGAGCCTGCATGCCTCAATGGCAAGTTCTTTGCATTCGACGCGAGATTTTCATCATTGGCCTCTGATCGAATGATTCTACGGGTGTTCGACGCCGGCTCACTGATTCACACGCCGTAGATTGTACCTGTAGTACCTTGAGGGCCATTGTCATTATTGGTGGTAGCTCTCGCGTCTGTTAATAGCTTTCACCATTAGCTAGTAATCAGACGATGTTCATGCATGTTCGACTTCGACTCCTATATTCGCATGCTTGAACTTGTACTTTGTTCAGATCAAGATGGAGCGCCAGACCATGGATTTTGTCTGTTGGGATCCAGGCTGCAATTTTGTGGATTATTATGATTGTTACATGACTCATTCACTGGATGGCTGTGACCATGCCTGAGTCTATTTGTCGATCCTTACTGGATGGCTGCGCCCATACCTTGGATCTAGATTATTATGTACTCTGCTATGGATGGTTGTGCCCATACCACATATATCATGTATTTGAGATATCAGTTGTACTTCTCCACGCAGGTTTTCCGACAGCAGTGTTTTTGGTTGGACATGTTCTCGTAAAGCATTTCACCCCTCTCTCTCTCGGGCCTCATGCTTTAGGGGGCATCTGTTACACATCAATTTGTCACCGTCCTTACTACCCCTCTCTCGCATCTTGGAGGACTCGTTCCGAGACCTATGAGAAGTGACATGGCCTACAAACACTTGCATTGCATTCCTTGAACATGAGCTTTGTTTGCCCTGAAGACATCTCCTGCTAAAAAGCCCTAAAAATATCTCTTTTTCCATTGGTTCGGTTCCATAGTGCAGCCCTCGCACCAAGGGGGAAAATCCTCCAAAGAGGGCACACCAATTGGCACTCTATCATAGAGTCGCACCCGCGCCAACCATAATCAGAGGTGTTTTTAACAAATAAACGATGCAAGTTTCATCCTAACGAATTCCTGGACTGCTATCTATCTTGAGTTGGGTGGTTTGGCTACGGATTTCCATAGAGAGGAAGTGGTTTTCCACCTCTCATGGAAACGTCCTTGATGATATGGCCAATCCCATGATTATTGGTTATCATCCCAACTCCCCTTCCTCCATCTCTAAAAGCTTGCCCATTTTCCTTTGCAAGCTAGTTCCAGAGATTCAGAATTCCAAAATTCCTAAAAGCTTCATGCTGCAAGAGCCTTCTTTATTCCCATAAGGTCAAATCCAAGCAAAGAGATTATTGTCCAAGATCCAAAGAGAGAGGCTTGTCCTTATTCCCGACAGGATTTTTGAGACATGTGCTGTTGACTACCCGCCAAAGGAGAATCCAGCGTCAGAACTTTGGTTGTATTCCCCTTTTATTAATTATTAATGAATGACTATTGGTTATGGTTCCACTCTTGTTATTATTTGTGATGATGGTGAGTTATGTCCTTTCTGACTGACATATAGTTGCGTATACTAGATTTTATGCTTATGTTTGTGTTGTTTCTTGTATGCGCAGGTGTCCATTCACGGAGATCGTGAGGATTGTGATCTGTCGGAGCAAAGGAACGGGAGCACCACCTCTCCTACAAACAATAACGTTGGAATCCAGGTAGGCCTTCATCACTGGTCTGTTACTTTGCAATTAGGCACTTGCGCTGTAGCGTTTGATGATTGTTGCTAGACCCGGTCTGGGCTAGTAGGGATCGCCTCTGTCCGTAGAGGGGATTTACCTCCTCAACAATGGCTTCAAAGTCATACTCCTAAAATAATAGCAACCATCTACAGATCTTCCCCCTAGCACAGGCTTATTAACCAAGAATGTCAAGGAAGAATGATTTGTGTACATCTTGAAATGCCCTCCTAATAGATAATGCCTGAATTTTTGTAGCGCATACACCATGGCCAACCCTTCGCGCTCAATCATTGAATAATTCTTCTCAACCTTCAATAACTTCCTACTCACGAAGGTTATAGGATGGTCCATTTCTCCTTCACCAACCTACATTAGCACTGCACCCAACACAATGCAAGAGGCATCCACATGTACGTGAAACTCCTTTTTCCAATCAGGGAATACCAAAATCGACATAGTGACCATTTTTTCCTTTAATACATCTAAGTTGTGCTCACATTCTTCATCCCAACAAATTTTGTGTCCTTCTTCAGTAGTTTCTCCATTGGCACAGTAATTTGAGCATAAGCTTTGATAGATTTTATATAATATCTCGTATGTCCCAGCGTCGTGCGTAGCTTCTTGACATTCTTAGGGGCCTCCAAATTCAACTATTACTGCAATCTTTGCAAGATCCACCATCAATCCTTTCTTTCACACCACGTGACCTAGCAAGATCCCAAAGGGAACACAGAATATGCATTTCTTCAAATTTAGCGTGATCTAGTATCTACGACACGTATCCAACATCAGGCTCAAACTTTCTAAACGACGCTTCAATGATACAAACACCATCCAGTCATCAAAGTAGACTTCCAGGAACTTATGAATGAACTCCTTGAACACTGTTATGACTATTGGGGAAAATATCGCAGGTGCATTCTTGAGTCCAAATGGCATCATAATGTACTAAAAACAACCCCACTCTGTTGCAAAGGTCATTTTTCTCCTATCCTCGGGCGTGATTTTAATCTGATGATACCTAGAAAATCCATC
Organism: Pinus taeda; assembly: GCA_000404065.3. Lineage (NCBI taxonomy): Eukaryota > Viridiplantae > Streptophyta > Pinopsida > Pinales > Pinaceae > Pinus > Pinus taeda. The sequence continues at coordinate 16,104 of APFE030812223.1, read as the reverse complement.
AGTAAATTAATAGGCCTCTTTCCCTCCAAAATTGTCTAACACTTCAATTGTAAAAGGTGTTGGGAATGGGTTGTGGACACACGCATCATTAAGCTTCCGCAGATCTATGAAAATCCTTATTTCACCTTTTTGTTTCTTCTCCTGAACCACCATTGGGCTCACCCAATCAGATTCTTCAACTGGTTCTATGATGCTTGCCTCCAGCATCTTATCCAGCTCTTGGCAAACCTTTTCAGTGTATTTAGGATTAAGACGATATGGCCTCTATTTAATAGGCTTCACGTCCAACTTCAGAGTGATATTCATAATGCCTAGATCACCAACTATGCCCTTCAAATCCAAAAAATTATTAGGGAATAGATCCTGGTATTTGCGAAGTAACTCAGCAACTTTATCCACGGTAGCGTCGTCCCAATAATCTCCAATCTTCGCAAACTTCGGTTTTGCTTCAGTGCCAATGTTTACATGCTTTGTCTTCAACAACGTGGAGATGTACGAGTTTTGTATTTGTGGGCCTTCGACTTCACGATGCCCTTTTGCCTCTGGGATATTAATGTTTCTCGGATCTTCATCCTCCTCTTCAATAGTTACATTATAGCATTCCAACGCATGGCACAACTGGGTGCTCCAATCTGGTTGGGTCCATTCCATAGGTTTTGTCGGTGTTCTAAAGATGACTACCTTAATCTCTTGTAGAGCTTCATCGATGCTTGCAAAGACATCTTCAAATCTGAAGGTCAATAAGAAACCTTCCCTGAATATATCCCATTCCGTGGTGCCATGGCGGAGCTCCGTTTCCAAATACCAGTTCATGGGAATTGTAGCCAAAGTATGGAAAAATATGTGTACCCACTCTGGTTACGATTTTGTTCCCCATGCTTTAGTCCATTTTGCTAGGTGTTCGTGCGGATCATCCCTTCCATTATATTTCTTAGTCATTATAGTGCTAGCACGCCCAAATCGTAGCCTCATCATTCTTCGGTAATCTCTCCATCTAGTAAAACTATCCTTATGCGTACCCCGCCATCATGCAGGCATAGCATACAGTGTCAACTCTAAAGCTTGGAAGCGGTGATCCTTAGGGAATTCTCGCTCAAATTCATCCAAAAATAGATCTACGTCATTTAAACCATCGTTATATGGTAATTTCCTTACCTCCGATAAAACACAGCGTAGCAACTTTGTCATCGTATTGCATCGCAACGTAGACATGTCATGCAAGCGGTTCTGCCAATGCTCTAATTCCTCATTTGAATCAGAGGTGCAGGAACTCTCCCGATCCCATGTAATCCTCCCATATGTCGTTGGATTGATCCAGTCATGATATCACTTTGTTATTTTATATATTTGATCCAGTTCATCATCACTTTCCTCATAATCACGGACTGGTTCAGTATATCGCGCCCCTTCTGCAGGGTCCAACGGTACTACAACCCAAAGTGATTTTCTTTCAAACGACATTGTCCTCTTCTTCAAACTGATGACCCCATTCTTATCAATGGTCCAGTCAATTCCCAGGAGCATGGCATATGTATTACTGTCATCAGCGATTTCTATAACCTCAAAGTCGGCCATCACACTCACACCTTCTATATCAATTTTTACCCCATATAATCGTCCCATGGGAATGATTTTCTATTGGTTGGTCATTTTGAGTTGAATCAGAGACCACTGCAGTGCAAATCTCCCCATTTTTTCCCATGTTTTTTTTGGTAATACGTTCGCATCAGACCCTAGGTCCAACATGACCTAGTTCATCTCATAATCACCTATCTACACGATGAGCCTCATCTCGCGCCCTATTCGTGCCTTATGTTTGCCAATTTTTCTGACCACCCGATGTCCATCAACTTTTCTATCGTGCAGACGTTTTATACAGGTTTCCAAAACGTAGTGGGGACAGAGGGATCAACCTTTGCAGACGTGCTAGTTTCTTGCACCTGGTTCTGGCTTCTTGAGGTGGAGGCCTCAATGAAGCTCTTCTTGGCCTCCATAAATGTTTCCTTAACGTGATTTATATCAAAGCCAACTTCCTTCTCTGGGGCCTTACGGACCCATCCGTCCTCTTCAAGTTGTTTACTTTGTCATTGCCAATCGTTATTCCACTTCTCAGCACTAGATTCACACTTTTATCCTCCTCGTAGCACTTAGCTCTCATCATCTCTAAGTTTTGTGTATGCTACTGAGGATGCGCTTTCTTCTCTTTCATTTTAACTATCAGCACTGGGAACTCTTCTATAGTATGGTCAAACTAGCTGCAGTATTGATATGATGGGTGTGTTTGATTCTGGCATTCTCATGCATAGTGCCTTGGTTGTCCGTAATCATAATAGATAATCTGACCCTGGCCTCTACTAGGTCCTCCTCCTCCTTGGCCCTATCCTCGTGCCTGATAACCTTCGTGCACCCCTCTAGTGCCCTGATCTGGAGGTCGTGTTTCTGCTTGTATACGGTATGTAGGTGTTATTTCCATCATTAACTCATAGTTTCGACAGTGGCGCTCATCGTGGCCCATAGATTTGCAGAAGTTACAAAACAACTATTGAGGTGTCTAGACAAATTTTTGAAGTAAATGACAATTATATGTTGCATGTTGTCTAGTAACTTGACAAATAGCATACCATAGCGCAGCCCCCATGCTCTACCCTGTTGGGGCTTCTGGCTTCAAGAGAATTGGTCCCCCTCTTGTAATATAATTCACATACATGGGATAGTGGTCTTTATCATGCCCCTAGACCTTTCACTTTAAACACCAAACTTCTGCACGCACTTTTGGTTTAGTCTACTTGTCTTTCGTCAAACTCTGTAATTCTAGGTGTAGGCTTTGTAACTGAGAGTGGATATGTTGTACCCCTAAGGTGGCGTCTTGAATAGGTGATGAATGTAACCTCATCTCGATTTCCAAGGCTTCTGTCTAAATTCCTATCTTCATTGTGACAAAGAAATTCTCAGGTGGGGTAGAAGTGAAGTTATAAACCATTCACAATGTTGACTATCTGTGAGTTGCAAGTTAGCTTCTCGAATCTGAAACTTCAACCTCTGATCTAATTTCCAAGGCATCTTATTGACCCTCATCATGATTTCTTTGAGTCTGATTACTGACTATAAGATATACTTAGGCTTACTAAACTCCTTGTTCAAATCCACCTTAGTCTCTGCTAGCGATGCAAGAGGATTATCAGAACAATACTTAATATACCAAGTTAGCATGCAATCCTACAAAGTGGTAACCAATTGTGCTTTCTTTATATTGTAATCTGTAATATGTTGCGTTGTCCACATAGAATTCGTAACAAACCAAAATTGCTTTGTATCTTCACTTCCGATGCCCTTGAAAAGGGGCAGCTTCATTGTGTTCGCCATGTTGAATGGTGGTGGTGGAGGTGGAGGTGTGGGTGAAGGTGTATGTGGTGGAGGTGGAGGCGGACGTGGAGTGGATGGATGATTTACTCAAGGAATCCCATGAGTGATTAGCTGAAGAGCACTTCACGGTGGATTTTATACTGCCCCTTCGTCATCACTTGGAGGGGGTCCAATCAATGGACTATACTCTGGTCCTAATCCTTCATGATTTCTAAAGAACCATCCACTTCACGTAGCTCCTAACATCAAGGTAAAGGCATCACCCTTTTTTTAGATAATATCATTTTAATCAAAGTCTTCAATGACCTTAAATACTTACCTCACGACCCTTTGAAAAATCAATGCTTCGCTTCGCTATAGTGACCAAGGTATCCATTACAAATTCTGTAACAAATCCTCCCAGAATTCGATCGAGCCAATGACCAACAGCCAACGCGATCTTATTCTCATAGGTTCCTAGCCGTCGCACTAATTCTGGATTCCACACTATGGGACTATCGAGCTTCCACCTTCCTTGACTGTCTGTTAATTTAGCTAACCACTCATACATTTCAATGGGAAAAGTGCAGAAGAAGATCTTGTGTATCTCCATATACAGATACATGTTCAACCATTCTTCCTTTGACAGGTGTAGGTTCCTGTTTTCTTGCACCGCAAACTCGTGAATCTTCTGATCCAACCACTTTTCAATTTCTTTCTTGGTCGAATTCTAATGATGCGACATGACACATCTCTTTCAAGCAGATCCCTGTCCTGGGAACGGAACCATTTATTGGTTTAATGGGTCCTCACCTAGGTTCAACATTAGTTGCACCAACCAACAAAACCCTACACTATTGGCCCTTTCGGCAACAACCTACGTAGCGCAGGCTGCAGTCTCACCTGAAGAAGTATGGGGGATACAAGAACCAAGTTTCTGCATCCAGAGACTAGTGTGATGTCTTTCAGCTCTTCAGATCTGCCTTTGTGCAGATCAATACACTCTTAGGTCTCATCGCTGCAACTCTGTTAAACAGCCTTCAGACCTTCGCGAAGTTCTATGATCCACCCTTGTGGACCTTTAACAGTTAATTTGTCTACTTGCATGCATCAGAGAGTAGTCCTAAATTATGGTTCGTGTAGATTTACTTAATTTATTAATAAACATCAGAGAATTCATCAGAGTCTTCGCGAAAGTACTTATACATGCATTGCGTACATCATTAACACTTATTCAAGAGAATCATTTAACATTCAATCAGTATTCCACAAAACACATCATTCATTGATAGCATATAACATTAACAGAAATAGAGGTAAACATAAATACGCAAGAATTCTTCGGAAACTGTCTTTATTGATCTTCAATTCAAAGTTACTGACTCAAAACTACCTTGCACACATAGTTGCAAGGGTCTACTCACTCAGATACAGACTCTACCTAGGCCTTTGCTCACTTAGCTGGAGAGCCTTTCTTCTCCCATCTTACCCACTTCTCCTCACTATCACCTCTAAGCCTCCATCTAAATCTACTTATCTCTTCGATAAGACTCACTATTTATAGCCTTCTTCATACTATGCCATGGTCCGCAAACCATGGGTGAATCTCAAAACCGACTCAAACTTTACATAAAACAAGGGGCTAAACCCATTTGACTCTTATTCATCTACGCGCTCCACATCCACAAATCGTGGAGACTTTACATTATTTACAAAAACTATACCAAAACTTGGGTTATCTTAACCCAAAACTAACCGAGGGGACCCTATACCAACAATATTAAATATTTTTATTTCAAACACTTTTACCTACCTTTAATAGCTAGCTTGATTTTATGAGCAACTTGTGTAGGATTCATATAAGGCCTTGAAATATCAAGTTGTCAAATAATGCAAGGTAAATACTTATAAGCATTTGTAGATGCATTAGTTATTGAAGAATATAGAAAACAAACAAAATCCAATTGATGCCACTTGTTGTGTAATTTTTTGTTATAAATGATTTTAATACAAAAATAGAAATTTCATTATTTTAACTAAACACTTACTAAATCTTAACTTTGTGAATTCAACTATAAAAATCTCCCTACTTAAAAACTTTAACATTTTTATTTGTTTTAATATTTTGAAAATGTTTTTCAATATTCTAAAGTAGAAACATAAATTCAAAAGTTGAAGAAGATCTAAACTATTATAATGTCGCTTAAAAAATGGAACATTGCAAATCATAATTTTAATATTTAAAAAAAAATAAGATCTTGTCGTAGCAGCTGCAACACCCTCCAAAATTTTGGCTTGCACTCAAATTTTGGAGCCTTCCTTAGTTTTTCTTTTATGGTTGCAAACACTCGAGCTCATTTTGTGAGCTCCCCTAGAGTCTTTTCACACATTTTACTTGCTTGACCAACTGTCGTCTTTTGGCATGTTGATTGTTTTATCATGCTCGAGATCCTATTCTAATGATTTTAAAGCTTTGTCTTTGTGTTTTTGAGTTGTCCTATCTATGTACACATCGGTCACACTCATACACAAAGTTATAAGCATTGTCACACAAGTGTCATCACGAATGTCATAAGTTCTAGCTCAAGTGCCGTACTTGTTGCTTTTGGATCTATACAGACTCACAGAGGGTAATGCTTTGTCTTGTTGTTCCAGTGGTTTATGTTGTAGTATTGTCGAAGTATGCTAAGTGTGTGATCATAATGTCAAGTTCCTCACAAGTTAACTTTCCTCCCACACTTAGCCATTTTCTTGAAAAATCCTTCTAAATTGACAACTCTGCTTCACAGGACCCTGATTAAGCTGCATTGCACAGTCTTAGCCCTTAGTGTTGATGCTCCGCTGCCTAAAACTATGCAATGCATAGAAGCTATCCTCCAGCACAGTTTCACTGGGAAATCCTAGTGTTGAGCAACCTGCCTTCCTTCCTAGAATTACGCAGAAGTTGCCTCAATCCTGACCTGAACTACACATTTATTAGGATCAGTCATCAAGCCTCCAACATGTCAGTTGGAACCCCTCAATGCACAAAGACTTGAGCCTTCTTTTCCTCCCAGAACTGCGCAGAGGTGGACACCCCCAGTGTCTTCCCTCAGTCGGGACTCGCTGCTCCCATAAACTGCAAAGAACTTTTCTATCTGGTCCCTCTGTTTCCAAGTCTTTTCTTCCCTCAGAAAAATATGTAGACCTACCTCCCAAGATCTCACCTTGTAGCTTCCATTGATGATCTCAACTGTGCAATCCTACATCCCATTGGCCTTTGCGCAATTTTTCCCCGCGGTGAAGACTGTGCTCCATAGTTCATCAGTCAAGCTTGAGTTGCACACTGTGAAATCACATTGACCTGTCTCCCTCCTAGTCACCTGGAACTGCAGAATGCGTAGTTGTTGAGACCTCTTCCCAACCTGTCATTTGTCTCGGGCCTAGACCATGGTTCACAATGCATCATCTTAGACTAGGAGGTTTTGGATTTGATGTCATCATGTCATGAGTGAATTGTAGGAACAGGTACATTGTTAGATCATGGCGAGATGATGAAGGAGATGAAGAAGGAGTGAACATGCTAGAAGACTTTCTTGTTGTTGGATGGACAGAAGAAGCTCATCAAGAACAAGTGAAGGGAACACATGCATGCAACCACTTTTCAAGACCAAGATTATTAAAGACCCCTCAGCATCAAGCCATGCGGAGGAGAAAAGACAACACATCCAAGAACACATCCATCATTCATCAGCAATAGCAGTTTGACATTACCACCACAAGCCAGCTAGTCCATGTAAATAGTGTCATGAGTTGTCAAAGGCCACATCACTATTATGGGCCGTATTTATTGTAACTCAAATGTAATTTAAAGTGAAATTCCAATGGACACATATGAATATGAAGAGTTATGTCAGTTGAAAATTCATAGTAAGTTGAATGGTCGTGAGGGTAGTCCAGGAGTCACAAGGGTCAAGCGTCACCCTTGGCTATATATACCCCTCCCATTGTATGAGCAAAGATGTTTCACCTTGGCTCCTCCCACGAAACATTGAGAGTTTTTAGACAGTTCTTTGAGGAGCGAGGAGTGGCTCCAATGTCCCACTATTGGGGCTAGTGATGTATGGTGTACATATGTGTCTTGGATTTTTTTCTTAATACAAAGTCTTGTTAAGACCAGCACATTTTCATGCATGTTTTGTAGATATTTGTAAGACTATTCTCTCTTCATTTGTAATTCATGTTTGTTTCATATGTATCGTTAACATCTTCTACTCCCTTTCCGGTAAGAACCATGGTGGGATTCTTAGTGATATCATCCTTGTCAAATAACTCTTCCAAAGGCACCAAACCTCTTGGAATGTTTTTTTCCTTGAGCCGTAATACTTCATTGTCAGCTGAATGAATGTGGGAATCATCAAGATTGTATACATCATCAATGTGAGAATTCTGAAATTCTCCTTCCAACTGTAGAAAACTATTTATTTGCTTATCATCACCAAATACTTGTCAAAACCTCATGTTATCTATGATAGTTGGGCGATGCTTAACATGGATGGAGTAATTATGATTAGAATGAAAATGAATTTTCACCATATTGGCTGCAGTGGCAAGTGAATCAGCTATGAGATTTTGAATTCTAGGAATTGTTAGACTCCGTCTTATGTCAATGTGAGATTGATTCTTCTTCAAACCCTGTTTTGAAGAAGAAATCATTAAATGTGTTTTAGATTATGTAATTTATTCTCCAGCTCTTCAAAAGGCAGCAACAACTTCAAGCTCCTATCCCTGCACAAGCACAATTCAAAACACCATCAGCAATCAGAGGCAAAGTCGGGTTTAATGAAGATACGGTTTTCAAGGTGTCAAGAAGCTAATGCTGACCAAGTTCGTCTGGTTTCTTATTGGATTTGTCTGAAAATGACTGGTCCGACGAGATTTTGAGACTCTTAGAAAAGGTAGAAATTACAGAAATTTCATCTCTGGTGTGTTTGACAAACATTTTTAAATGCTTTGGGAGGAGCACACTGCAGGAGGCAGCCGAAAACTGTATTCTGGCATTTAAAACTGAGGGTGTTAAGCTCAACAAGTTGTCAAATTTCATATGTGAGTTTGCTCTAAGCCTTACAAACATGCAGCTTAAGAAGATCATATTGATTTTCAAGAGTATGCATGAAAAGCTTGAAGTAGAGCCTTCCTCCTAATCATACAACACACTTATTGAATATTGTTGTGAGACATTTGAGGTTCACATTGCTCTTGATTTGTTTGAAGAAATGTGCAAAGCTGGTCTACAAATTTCTGCTAAGACTTTCCATCCATTCATGTAAGCAAGTGAAAAGAGAAAAGAACTTACTCTGGTGCTCCCAATCTACAAAATGATGCGCAATTATGATGTCAAGCCAACTGGGGAGACGTTCAATACATGATCAATTCTGTTGTGAAGATAAAGAATTTTGAAGCTGCATACAATCTGTTGGATGAAATGAGAGAGCTGGATATGCGGCCAACAGCACAACTATATAATTCCATTATGGCAGGATATTTCAGAGAGAATAACGTTTGCAGATCATTGGCAGTTCTCAAACAGATGAAGAATGCAAATGTAAAAGTAGATGCAGATACATACTCTTACTTGATACATCATGCTAAAAGTGAGGGGGAGGCCGTAAAGTACTATGAAGAAACTAAAAGATCGGGTATCCCATCATCAAAATATGTATATATGGCACTTATCCATGTCTTTTTGAACTTCGGCAATTTCCTTAAAGCGAAGGAGATAGTCGAGGATAAAAGAAAACATGAAAAGTACTTAACTGGGATTAAAAGTAATGACGTTCCCGAGGCAAAAGCGATGAGGTCCCTTATTGAGCCTCTTGGGAAGCAAGGTAAATTCACTTAAATGTTTCAGTTGCTTCATGAGTACAAAGATAAGGAGGATTGGTGCTACGCTTGTAGTTTATCATTGCTCTCCTGCATTAAGCATAAACAGCTTAGCTCTGCCATTGACCTCCTCAAGCAGCGGAAAGAGATGGACAAATCTCTTGTGGACATTGTTTGTGACCAGATCTTTTACCTTATATGTGCAACCAATATGGATCACATGTCTTGCGCAGCCTTCTATGTCTTTGTCATGGAACATTGCTTGAGTCTCAGGATAAATTTCATTCGGGCAGCATTACCTCTACTCTAGAAGACAGGTTGAGTGGTTTGTCATCACAATTGCCTAAAAACAAAAAACAAAACTAAGACATCATTGCAGGCTTTTTCTAAATCTGTTGAAGTTTGTTGCAAGTTGCAGTTCTGCGATCCATGGAGGCCGCTATGTATTTATGGAATATATGGTTGCAGGCGAAGTTAGCATAGGTTTCAAAACAGTCTTTAGTGGTCGGTTCTGGAAATCTTGTGACCGATCCTCGGTCAATTGCGTTGCATTATTTGAGGTCTAGCAAAGGATTTTTGTTCAATGTTTTTGTTATCCTCCCTTTGCCTCAGATGGTCCTCTGGGTTGCAGCCTCACACTTATCATGGAAGGAAAGATAATCACAGTCATGATTGTTTTCCTGATTATGTTTCTATTTCAGTGTTTACGCAAGGTCTATCATTCAATCTGTATATTACGATAAGTGCAACATGTGTCTGGTTATATTTTTGGTACAATCTGGTGGGGATTTTCCTTGAATATACTTGCTTACTTCATCGCTGCCCATGCTGCTGGCGCTTGTTGGTACTTTCTTGAGATTCAGCGGTCTGCAAAATGTCTGCAAAACCAATGTGAAGCTATTGGAAGTTGTGATATGGATATACTGGACTGCAACAAGCCCATATATTATGGGTCATCGATGATGAAAGACACAGGAAGAGCAGCGTGGACCATGAATGACACTGTGCATTCAATCTGTGTAAACAACAACGGGATTTCAACTATGGAGCTTGTAAATGGGTTGTGCCTTTGGTTACTAACTCCCGATCTTTTGGGGTCTAATGAAACTAAGAATATTTTAGTTACTATGGTGATAGTCGCGCTCAGTTTGTTTTAATTTACACAGTGCGAAGGTGTGTGCGTATTGTTCTGGACAGAGTGCGGTAGAATTGTTGCAAGTGTTACCAGATGAGTCCTGTGCTTGGCCCGAAGATGGAGCAGTGCCCCTTCTGTGCACAGCTCGAAACCAAGAAGTTCACTTTCAATGTGATGGCAAAACAGATGATGAGCTTCAAATCATGAGGAGCCTGAGACAGACAGGATTTTGTTCCATGATTTCCGCCAAAGATTGTTGGGATCTTTTGGAGATTTTGTGGGATTTTCGGCGATGTGTCTCTTAGAAGGTGAATTGTGAGCTATTGATTGCAACCATGCAAACCGCTCTCAGTACAGTTGTCTCCATGAGCTGAATCAGCAGAATGTTAGTTTAAAGGTTGTTTTATTAAAATGGCCAACGCATTTCCAGAGATTTGGGGCGCAGTTATAAAATCCAGAATGTGCAAAGTGGCATACATATTCGACTGCTTATGTTTATTTTCAGTAATTGGGAGTCACACCTGTAATGCCACCGCTTCATCAGTTTTCAACAGTTCGAGTAGAAGAAGGAGCACATTTTTATTTTCAGAAGAGCTGATTGTTTTCTATTAGTTTATTTATTAATAATGATAAAAACAAATTCCTGGTCTTGGGGTCGATTTGTTTTCCCCCAGCTGTGTTTATTTCATATATTAAAAACAAAATTAAGAGGAGTGGTGGGAGAGTTCTGAGTGCTGAGAGGTGTGTGTGTAGTAGAGCTTCTATTGTACAGTCATTGACAAAGATTTTTAATGAAATTACACAGCTCTGACTTCTGAGATTCCTGTGGTATGAAAGTTAGCATAAGTTTTTCTTCTGTTTCATATGTAATCTGTTATGTTTCATTTCACTTCATAATCATTTCTGAGTGAACAAATGAAGTGTTTAGGTAGAATTCATAGTATTATATGCTCTGCCTATAAGTTTGTTCATGTTCAATGTTTTCTGTTGTTTAAGGAGGATTCAAAGTTATTGTTTGCCCTCCTTAGCTCCTCACCAGTCTTGCCATCCCATTTAATCTTAATTTGATGTTAAATTTCTTGCCTACCTTGCCTCAGGCGTTAATCTGTGTTACTCATTATCTTTCTCTGCTCAAGTTGTGACTTTGCCCATGCAGCCCAGAAAAACCCCATCATTTTATTAAATCAACCCTTTTGATCAGTTTACTAGCCTAATATCAGTGTTACCCTATTGGTCATCTCATCTATTGGAGATTTTACGAGATAGACCAGGAGAGAGCCTTCTCCTGCCCCGTAGGGCTAGCTACGAGGCTAAATGGTTTAATGTTGCCTTGAGGTTTACCTTTCTCAGCCTGAGGTGAAATTTAAAGCGCTAACATACTGGAGACCATACTAGGGAGAACATTCGACTTGTTGATTTTCTTATCCCAGTACATGAAATCAAATTGCAG
>APFE030812221.1:0-11717 GCA_000404065.3 Pinus taeda | reverse complement strand
AATTAATTTTGACCTGGGTCATTTAGTCAAAATTAGCCGTTGGAATCTCTGGTCTATTTAACTTGTTGAGCTGGATCTATTTCTTCAACTTGTCCTGACGATGAACCACACTGGTTGATTCGAAACGCGTCGGCAAATGTCTTACCTTATGTGATTTACGCCAAAATCTTCTTATAAATATGATGGATCACAAAAGCCTCAATTCTACAAAAGGCATGTCTCCTTGAAAATTTAGCCATCTCATTTTTACGAATGCACTAGTTTTATTATTTTGAATTTTTCTAACCGAACATAAACTTTGCAGCGAGTTCTAAGAATTAGAATCCTACTTTTGTCAGTACTTTTGATGAACTCAGTGAGTTATTTATTTATTCAATATGTGTGTGCTTTTATTAAAATGTGTTAGTTGTATTTCTTTCTCCACTTATAAATAAATGTTAAGAACATTGATTTGGCTCTTATGACATAAAACTTATTAAACCATAACCTGTTATATATCATTTGGTAACAAATTTCAAAATCTCAATGACAAATACGTGTATTATTTCCATTTTAGTATAACAAAATTTCCATTTAGATATTAACAAGAGTATTTTGGGAACATATTTCAATTCGTACAAAATATATTATGAAGTAAGTTTACACTTCTTTTCATTTTTTAATGGATCATTTGAATTTGATTAAATTATTAAATTTTGGTAATAATAATAGTATATTTTACAATCCTAATTACATTTCTAGAATAGTTAATGGACAAAAAAGAAACATTATTTATAAGTAATTAGAATTTATAATTATAGTGAATGAAATACAGTTAATGGTTTCAATTTTCTTAATTAATTATAATTTGATTAATTATTTTATTATTTAAAAATATTTTGTTCATAAACTTAAATATCTCATTTCAATTTTTATTTGTAGAATTTATTTTAATGTATATTTAGGTGAAACCGGAATTGGAATGTTTTGCATTTAATTCTCTTAATATTGTTAATATGAAAAAGTAAGGTATTTATATATTGTTAGATGGATTGCTTGTCATTTGTGTGGTGAGGTGAGGGATATGTATACAAAAAAAAATTACATACATAAAACAAAGTGAAAAATAAATTGTTACTTTCCGTTTAAGTTAAGCTATGTGATAAATCAAACCAGAAAAATGGTTTTAGTTTGTTTTGGGTATGAAAAAAGATCCTATGAAGACCTATTCGTCCTTTCCACTCTCAAAGTAGTTGGGCCTTGCGGAGATATCTTTTATGATGGGTGCTGGGGCTACGTCTCAAAAGAACTAGTGACACTTCCAACAACCAAAAGAATCAACCAAGGTAATGAATCAGGCTTTAGTGCTTCCTGCACCTCCACCTATAGGGAAAAATAAAAAAAAAAATTTAAAAATGATGTCACACTTCGTTTCTCTTAAGAGGCTAGCTATAAACTTTCATTCACAAATATGTAGTGTTCAATATTAAATAAACAAAATTATATCTAATCTCATAGTTATTTTCGCAAATGTGTATTATAAATTGAATGTATGTAGATAAATATGAGTAGATATGCATTTTTGAAACCAAAATCATAACAAATTCATATGTAAAATTAAGCCAAATTAAATTAAATTAAATTGAAAAATCATGTAACCCAATATAGTTTTGGTAACCGATTTATTTTAACATTGCAAACTAATAAATAGTAACTAATACAAATAAACCAAATTATATAAACAAATATTATTTTGACTCAAAAGTAAATGTAATTAATTTTTTATAGAAAATAATTTATATTCCATAAAGTTTAATTATATGTTAAGAAATTGAAACTATTTCAAATATACTAAATTTATATGTTATGAAAACTAAATAAACCAAAATTTGAATGAAAACTTTCCTTGGAATGCTTGATTTAAAGCAAGAAATGAAATATTTTTTTAACCTAAAATAACAGTTTTTTTTACTAAATCAACCAAAATCACTTAATTCTTATTAACAAAACAAAATCCTAATGAAAACTTTCTCTGGAATACTTGTTTTAAGGCAAGAAATGGAATATTTTTTTAATCTGAAATAGCAGTTTTTTTTTTACTAAATCAACCAAAATCACTAAATTCTTATTAACAAAACAAAATCTTAATGAAAACTTTTCCTGGCATGCTTGATTTATGGCAAGAAATGGAATATTTTTTAAACCTGAAATAACAGTTTTGTTTTTAAGAATATAAAACATAAATTAAAAAATAAAAGGATAACATGTTATCTAACATTTTTAGAAATAAATTAATGAATAATAACCTCTAACTTATAAATAAAAATTAAATTAAAGAAATTTCATATTAATGGAAAACCTCCACCAATGTTTTAAACACCCTAAGTATTAAAAAACAATAATATCATGTAAGCGCTTTTAACGAAATTCAAAAATTTATTTTTACGAACCTTCCGAGTAGCGAAAGCAACTAAACCATATAAACTATACATACTAATGATGCTATGATTAAAATATCGTGTATTCTGATAGGGGGATTTGGTGTTCAATCTTAAAGATGTATCATTGTATTGTATAAAGCGCATTTCCCAGAGACTGGAAGATCCCGAATGCGTTCAGTGATAATCTTTGTTTCGGAACGATGCTTTGGATTGTTGTATGAAGATGCTATATCTGCTATTACCTATAAAGATATTTGGCCATAATCAGAGGAAACCAAACTTTTCTGTACGACCATAGAAAACTCAGACAAACCATGCGAAATCGTAATGTTAGTAGAATAAACTTACCTGTCAAACTTACCTGTCAGGTGTGAGAACGCAGCTTCAGGTCGTAGTACGCAGCTTCAGGTCCGAGAAAGCAGGTGTTCAAAAGGTGGAACTGGATACTATTGTTCGCCCTTCAACTGTTAGATAAAAGGCGGAAATCATTCATCAGACTGCCGGAAAATTATAATTTAGTGCAGATAGATACGAGCCGATCCAATCGTAAATGGAAGCCGCAAATCTATTGGGGTAAGCCGGAAATCTCGGTCTATTCTATACATCAGATCAATTTTCACCATTGCATTTACTGCCAGAGGATGCCCATGGCGATACCATGGGGGTGGGGTATGGTGCTCCATAAAATGGCGTAAGATGGGGGTAAGCATTAATCCATTGCGATTCCTATTTCCAACCTCATAGAAAAGTTATTGAGCTTGACATGCGTTGGAGATAACCCCATATAACATGCCGTTTTTTTTTTTTCTCTAGTCATCACCGCGCGCGTGTTATATCTGGCTATCTATGGCGCATGTCAAGGCGCAATAACTTTTCTATGGGGTTGGAAATAGGAATCGCCTTATTTTTTCTCTAGTCATCACCGCGCGCGTGTTATATCTCACTATCTCTGGCGCATGTCAAGGCGCAATAACTTTTCTATGGGTTGGAAATAGGAATCGCCTTAATCTATATGTAATTCTCAGACATGCAAACCTTAAAAATATTTTATTCACGCACATAAAAAAAATTGAGTTGTAGAGACATGACAGGCATAACCAAATGAGAGCCATCCTAGCGAAACCCAAGAATGATGAAACCCCAGGTGAGATACTCCATTGGATGGCTCGAAGGGAGCTACACCATCGATCTGGCGGGGATTCCAATTGAAGCTGACGCAACCGGTCAGTCTGCCTCAAAGTTTGTACTGAACAGTGAAGGCAAAATTTATTGAAATCTTGGCCTGGCATGGCATGCCACGCGATGGAGTATCAGTAAAAAATAAATGAGATGCTAGGTGGATCACACCACGATATTTATTTTTGCCATACGCCAAGAACCCCTCTTGTCCTCAGTGCAACTGCGGTATGAGAATTTTCTAGAGCCATGTAATCCTCGCACTAGCGTCACCCCTCCATCCACTTCCATCAGTTCATGTCCAAATCCTAAATGTTCTGATATTCCTTTCCCACATGAGCCTGAACCCGATTCTGATCATGTTCTTATGATCCATACTATAGAAGAAGAAGATCCTAGGCTTACCCAGATGATTTGTTTAATGAGGCCAGCAAAGCCAAGGTTTGGGTTGGGGAAACTTGAACAATCAGAACTGATTCCAGAATGCAGATTCAAACATATTCCTTCTGACTGTAAAAAGCCTGCGATCATGGAAATGCACAAATTTTTTGGACTTATGGATGGATGTTTAAAATCACAAATCAGTTCTAAATGGATGAAAGAAATGTTGAATTGGGATTTATATACAAATCCTCAAGCAGATAAATTTGACCAAGGATATACCTCAGATCAGAAAAAGAAAATGGCCACAGACTGGAAACATTATATGGAAGTAAATAATGTCTGGATATCTTTCTACTCATGGAAAGATAAAATTGCTCCCATAAATGTTCTAACTGGTGCTACTTCTAGCAGTATGCCTAATAAGCATGCATGGACTGCAATTGATGGATCCACAGTTGAAACTTCCACTACTTTTCCCCCATATAAATGAATCATTTTGGGAGAGAAAACAAATGCAGCCAAAGCCACCCCCCTGGTCCAAAAGGATGATAATGCCTTAGGAATTGATGGAAGAATTCAAAAGGTTAGTGAACAGTTAAATTGGACCAATACTGGTCTAAAAGGTCTAGAAATGAATATCGCTAAAGCAGAAGATGTAAAGAAGCAAGTAGATATTGTACAGTCTTCATTTAATGGTGTAAATTCTTGTTTGAATAATATACAGTTTGATTCCAGTATGACTCATTCTTACACCAGGGAATCATTGAATAAGATTGAAGAAATAGGAGAAAACTTAGTTGGACATATTGATGTAACTAAGACACTCCTTACTGGCTTAAATGAGAAATTTGAAAAAATGCAGGTTACAAAAGTTGAAAAGCCAGTTCCAAATTCTTTCTTGGTAAAAAGAAATATAAAGATTGAAAACCAAATAAGAAATGTAGAAACGTTCCCTCTACTGTTTCCCAAAGAAATCACCTCAAAGAGTGAGGAATCTGAACACATCAGTATTGCCTCCCTATTTAGGGAACCAGAAGCCGAAGAACAAAAGTCTCAGGAAACACAAATCCTCCCAATCTATGAGCCTCTTGAACATAGATTCTCCAGATATTCTGCTCCTGACATTGAAGGGAAGGGAAAATTGCCCGAAGCTCATACTTTTTTCCCTGATTCCCACAGAGAATGGAATATAGACAACATGAGCGTTGGCCAAATCCGACAGATGATTGATCTAATGTATACTGAATACAAACTCATGTGTCTTAGAGGAAAATCAGAGGTAGATGCTTGCAGAACCATTATCCAATGTTTTACAGGTACTCTTCTTAGATGGTGGGAAACTGAATCTTCTCCTAAACTCATTGAAACCATGGAAGCAGAAGTTCTCAAAGATGAAAAAGGAGATGTTATTCATAATCCTGATGGTACTATAATAAGCAATATGATTGGTGCTCTAACATCAATGATCTTAGAACATTGGTGTGGAAGTGAAACATAAATTGCCAACAAGCATGAGGTCATCCTGATGAACCTCAAATGTCATAAGATGTCTCAATTTGATGACTTCCATAGAGATTGGATGCAACGAATCTATGAGGTGAAAGATTCCAAGAATCTGCTCTGGAAGCAGGTGTATCTAGCTGCTCTTCCTTCTAAGTTTGTTGACTATATTAGATTGCAAGAAATTTCCAGTTGCCTTTTGAGTCTTATACATGGGGAGAAATTTACTCTCATATTACAAAGACACTGGTAAGTCTTTGCACCAGCTCGAAGGTAAACAAGTCTTTGGAAAAATTGTCCAGACTACCAGATAGAAAGTCCATTTGCAGCAAATATGGATTGTCAATAGATGACCCATTGGTCAAAAAGAGAAAGTCTAGGAAAAGGGCAAAAAGAGAATTCAAAGAGACTTTCTACAAAAATAGAAAGAATTATCCAAAAGGGAGATATTCTATAAGGGATAAAAGCCATAAAAAGAAGGGCCACTACAAACATATCCCAAAAACCCATTATTATACTCCTTCTGACATCCATCTGCATACATCCAAGCAAGAAAAATGGAACAAAATTACTTGCTGGTTGTGTGGCCAGATTGGGCATACGGCTTCAAGATGTCCCCAAGGAGAAGAATCAAAGCTTAACAAGGGAAAAAAGACAGCTGTTTATGCTCAAAAAGCTAAACAGGTTAAGAAAGAGCATTCAGGACCATTCTTTTGCTTAAGATGTAAATAAAAAACCCATGTTACAGAGAAATGCCCAAATCTTTCTATCTCAGCCCAGCAGCACCAACTAGAAGAATCGTCCCTTGATTCTTTTAGCACTTCAGAAGAAGAGTTTCAAGTAAATATGGGCCAATATACTGATTCTGAATCATCTGAATGTTCTTGCTCAAATTCAGAAGAATGTGCATGTCATATATTTTATGAAGATGACTCTGAATTTTTGTACAGTTCCAGCGAAGAGGAGGAAAAGACAAAGCCTCCTAAAGAAAATGTCCTAATGGCGTCTACTGAAGAAGAGGAAGAAATGAAGATTTTATCACATATTAGGACAATGGAAGATGGAGCTATGAAGAACCGCCTGATATAAGCATTCATAGACCAACTTAAATCAAAAGCCTCAAAAGAATCAGGTAAGAAGCCTTTGTTTGTTGAAGCATCCTATGAAAGGAACACTAAATCCTTCCAAATGCATCACCAGAAACCAGGGAAAGTAAGATCCCCGACTTTGGGAGAAGTGAGTGGTGAAATCCACCAACTCAAAGCAGAGATTTCTGCAATCAAAGCTCAAATTGCAGAAATTAAGAAGGGCAAAGAGGTTAAAGAAGAAGAAGAATCCTGGAACACAGCAGCTCATAGCCAAGAAATTCAAGTTGCAGAAGGAAGGCCAGACCCAAATTTTGGCTTTCAAGATATGAGACTGTTTACTATCACATATCAACAACACCATGTTAAGGTAAAAATCTGTATCCAAGGTCAAGTATTTTTCATGACTGCATTATTAGATTCCGGTGCAGATATTAATATTCTTAATATCAGAAATGTTCCAGCAAAGTATTGGGTCTCTGCTGAAAGAGAAGTTGTAGGCCTAGGTAACAAGAAACTTAAGTATGAAATTCCTAGAGCTTCACTATGTTTTGATACCCACTGTGTATACATGAAGTTTGCCATAGCAGACATCCCTACTCATTGTATATTAGGGAATGTCTTTTTAGCTGCAGTTGAACCTCATGGTTCAGTAAGGATGAAAGGAAGTAGAGCTGGATATTTTATTTCTGTACCCACATCAAATGGTAGAAGAAAAAGGATTGAGCTTCCTTATGTTTCAACTCCAAGAGTTTCTACAATGATTCAAGCCATGTAGAAATTAGACAAAGCAGAATCTTTGCTATCAAATCTTAAAGATCTGAAAAGCACATTGAGAGTAGAAGAACAGTTGAAACTGCCCCAAATCAAAAGAAGAGTTCAAGAACTAAAAGGAAAACTGGAAGAAAAATGTTGTTCAGAGGAGCCAAATGCCTTTTGGCACAGAAAGCAACATACCATCAAGTTGCCCTATAAAGAAGGATATACAGGAAAGCCCTGTAAAAGCAGAGCAATCCCTATGAGCCAAGAATACAGAGAACTATGCCAAGAAGAAATTCAGCAATTGCTCAACAGAGGATTGATCAGAGAATCCACTAGCCCTTGGAATTTCTATGGATTCTATGTAAACAAAAGAGCTGAACAAATTAGAGGTATCCCCAGACTTGTGATAAATTACAATCCTTTAAATTCAGTTTTGGCCGATGATACCTATCTCATTCCACATAAAGGAGATTTGATTAGAAGAATTGCAGAAGCCAAAGTATTTTCAAAGTTTGATTTAAAAGCAGGATTTTGGCAAGTGGCCATTGATGAAGAAGATAAGTTCAAAACTGCTTTTAGTATTCCTGCAGGTCACTATGAATGGAATGTCATGCCATTTGGTCTTAAAAATGCTCCTTCAAAGTTTCAAAAGGTCATGGATGATATTTTTAAGCCATATTTTGACTGGTTACTTGTATATATTGATGATGTTTTAGTATTTTCCAAAAATATTGATGATCACTTCAAACATGTAAATATTTTCATGAAGTTGGTTAAGAGAAATGGACTTGTGCTTAGTAAAAAGAAAATAGAAGTATTCCAAACTTCTATAAAGTTCTTAGGCCACCAGATTTCTAATGGACAAATCTCTCTGCAACAACATGCCATCGAATTTGCAGACAAATTTCCAGATGTCTTAATGGACAAGACACAACTACAAAGGTTTCTTGGTTGCCTGAATTATGTAAGCAGCTTTTATCAGGATTGTGCCAGTGACAGGGAAGTGCTCAATAAAAGGCTTGGCAAAACCCCCCCTCAGTGGTCAGATGCCCATACCAGAGCAGTGCAGGAAATCAAAGCAAAGGTAAAATCTTTACCCATACTATATATAGCAGATGATGAGGCATTCAAGATAGTTGAATCTGACGCCAGTGACAAAGGATGGGGAGGAATTCTGAAACAAAAAGCTGATAAAGAAGAACAAGTGGTACAGTTTGCCTCAGGAGTATGGAGCCCAGCAGAACATAATTATTCTGTTATTGAAAGAGAAGTGAAAGCTGCTTGGAATTGCATCAGCAAGTTTGCAGTGTATCTAATAAACAAGCCTTTTCTTCTTAGAATGGACGCGTCAGGAATGAAGAAGGTCTTATCCAAGGACATCAAGAAACCAGAGGAAGCAAAGTTTGCCAGATGGCAAGCACTATTTGCAAATTTTGATTTTTCCATTGAACACGTCAAAGGAAAAGAAAATTGTCTTCCTGACTTTCTCAGCGGAGAATACCTTGAACAAGACGCAGCACATATCATGATTATTGTTACTGAGTGGAACCAACACCAAAAATGTGAGGTCCTGAGAACTATTCCAGAGAATCAAGATTGGGACACATACAGAGAGAGCTGGAGATCCACATGGCAATTAAGGAACACAAAAGTCCTTGATGCCAACTTACAGCCTCACACTGATCTCCAGCACTATGTACCTGAAAGAAAAATTTACCCAAAAGGAAGAAAGTGGATCCATGATATGATGTATGATAAAGGAAAAGCAGATGCCAGAACCGCAAGGCAGTCCTTGGAAACAAATTTTCATGACATTGGACGTATCGAACACCATGGAGACAGTAACACAAGAACCTATGGAGCCTATTATTGTATCTACCGAACCAGAGATTTGTGGATTAACCACCCTCAAGTCCAACCATGTGCTAGATGGCCTAGAAATGATCCTAAGGTAATGTTCCTTGACACGGTCTATGATTTTTCAAATTATAAGAAGTTGTGGTGGGATTTCATGAATATTGATGACAAAACAGACACTCATTACACAAAGTTAAAATTCAGCACAATGGCAGCTTCCCAGAAAAACCTACAATGTGAATGGTTCCAGAATTGGTGGACAAATTACGGGGTTAACAGAACAGCCATGGACCCAGTATATCATGAAGGGTATGAAAGAAAATACTATCATAAATGCTCTGAGTACAACATTGGAGATTTTTTTCATCGCATATATAGTACAGTCAAAGAAATGACAGTTCAAGAGTGGGATCCTTTCCACATGACAAATTATTCCCTCCAAGAATACATGAGAGAACACTTAGAATGGTATGTCTTAACCAAAGTCCAGCATCAGATCATACTGGGCAAACCCATGATAGTCCGAAGAATCTATACAAAGGCATGTGATGATCTACTTTATAAAAGAAACAGATTCCCTGATCTGACTGTATTTTGAATATGTACCAATCACAAGGGCTTAATTGTGATCAATGTTCCTGTGGGCTTTACTGTTTAAAAGCTTCCACAGTGTAAATATTCTTATTTAATTTTCTCGTGGGATTTTGTACAAAAGTATCCACTTTGTTAATGGTCATAATAACTTGTCTGATTTACTTTACAGACTATATCACATGCGTTACCCGAAAGCAATTATTCGGCCTGACTCGTCTGACCCGAATATTTGTGCGGACGTCGCTTTGGTAAAGAGTGAAAAGTAATGATTCCTTAAGTCATTTCTTGTCCGACCAACAGTGATGTTTGTCCCCCCCTCTCATCTTATATAAGGAGGGTAAGGTTCATTTTGTTACGCATCGACATTTAGAGAGTTTGGTGTGTGTTTGAGTCGAGTGTTCTCCTGCTCTGCATCTGCGGACATCTAGTCTGACCTGCTTGCAACACGACAAATCACTCAAAGTTTTTAGTTGGTTTGAGAAGTCTGCGTATCAGTGTGCTCAGCACTGATAAGAACCTAAAGTGGCTGAACCATTAGGGGAGTCAAATTTTTGGGTGTTAAGTCTGATTCTGAGACAGAGCCTATACCTCGCCAGAAGCCTTCGGTAGTAACTTGCTTGATTCTGAGCTGTGAAAAGTCCGGAAAATGCGAGATTAGTCTATCTCTGTATGGAATCCATTTCTGTAAAAGCTCTGTGAGCATCCTGTAAGATTTTCTCTATTTTGAAATAAAATGAGTATGCCATTCTGTTACTGAGTACTTCTGTGTATTTATGAGTCCGCTGTGGCAGAAGTTTTCTCTGTGCTTTCATCCCAAGTTCGTAGGAAGTTCGCCAAAGGATCGAAGGGACGCCAAGGCCATTTGAGGCATAGATGCCATTGTGAAGGTCGTCAAAGCATGAAAGATCTAAGTAGGTTCACCACTGGTTCATCAGGAGTTGACTACTAGAGAAAGAATTAAAGACACAGAGAAAGAGCAAGCTCGTGACAGGAGCCCCTGCTAGAAATTGGTATCAGAGCCAGTAACGTCTGGTTTTAAAGGTTGGTACTCAGATCCATAATATTCTAAGCAAGAATGGAGTCATTTAGAAAATCCATTTCATTCAGAGAGCTTGAAGAAGACGATTCTCATCCTGAAGAAAATCCTCTTAAATAAATGTTTGAAAATAGTTCAAGTAAGACTTAAAATTCTGCTGAACTAACTCATGAGGAATTTCAGCCTTCTGCGAGATGGGCTTTACCAAATATAGCACCTTCTGAAGTCTATAGTGACTTAGCTCCTTTCCATCTAATTGCTGCAACTAGAATTAGTATTAAAGAGTCTGTTAGTCAGGTCCAAGAGAACTCTGAGAGTATTCAGACAATACCACTGCTAAATCCTCAAGCCTTACAAGCATAAGAAAAAAAGTTAAAAACAAACTATCTACATCTTGGGTACAATTAGACAGATCAGCAATATGCAATAACTCCTCAAATCCGGTAAAAACTAGCAAGGTAATTTTTTTTTTTTTAAATGAGGGAAACGTTACAAAAATCACTATTAAAACACTATTCTCATCAGATTGTATCATTCATTCTTATGACTACGACGTCGGCATAAGAAACAAAAAATATTCCAGGAACGGCATAATAAATATTCCAGGAACGGCGTAATAATTTTTTTTATATTTAAAAGGAGTTGTCTATAATGCGACTTTTTGGAGATTCCGGTGACGGAATCCGGCGGAAGAAATGAGGTTAAATCTTGGTTTTTAGCAGTTAAAATGGTTTTTTAACTGCATATTTGGATTCAGCGCCCTGAAAAACCCCTAGGAGCCATTGATTGTGCAGAAACTAGCTATCAAACTTGTGATTCCAATGAATTGCTGCCGGATTTTGACCGGAAAAATCCACCGGAAAAGCATTCAAAAAGTCGCGTTATAGACTACTGCTATTTAAA
>APFE030812220.1:0-11419 GCA_000404065.3 Pinus taeda | reverse complement strand
TTGCACATTAATGAATAGAATTAACTTTATTTAAACGGGAGAAATAGTTAGAATAGTCATTTAAACAACGTTATTTTTCTCCAGACAAGAAGAAATCAAATATATCACAGTTTTACTTGGTTCTTACAAGCATAAAGGAATTTAAAGTTTTAACCTAGAAACCCTGAGTATGTCCAAAGATTAGTCAAGAAGTATTTTCGTTTATATTGTCTTAAAACAAATAGCAAGAATAGACGAGATTCACATCTAAGAATGGAATAGGCAAGTTGAGGGTTCACTCTGAATGATAATAAGCCTGTTTTGGATAAATTTCAATATTCGAAAGGCTAGTTTGCTTTCAACATTGGATATTTTATTAATTGAGTTTCAGTTTCGTTGTATATTCGTGTTTATGGTTTAAATATATATATTTCATTTCATTCCTTCATAAATCCAGATCAAATATAGTTAGGGACTAAAGAGTTTAAGTGTTGAACAATGCCATCCACACAAGGACTAATTGGAGGAATGAGACAAAGAATGTTAATTGAAGACAATCAAATATTGGAGTGGATCCCACTTAAACAATTTTACCCCATCTTTGACCATGAATAATTTAAGGATGGAAATTTATCTTAAACTGTAGAAGCCTTAGAAAATATTATTAGTCCCTCGTATGCAAACTATAAGTGTGTGACGATATTTTTATAAAAATATTCAAATTTTTAATGATTTTATATAGCCTAGGCCATCTGTGAAATTTAGCCACTACAATTTTCTTTATCCCTAACATGATGGAACAAGTGCCTAAAATTTGACATCCAACTAAATTCCTAATCAACAATGATTAGGCATCAATAATTTCTGTGAGGGTTGAAATGCCATTATCAAGTCGTCTCCTCGCCATCTATTTGTGAAAACCCTCCTCATCTCCCACCTATCTACCCATGATCATTGAAGATAAAGTTGACTACTCTCGACATGTCTTAAGCCATGCATTAAGCCTCAAACTAAGCCTACCACATGGTTAGCCTAATCTCCTAAAACGTCCCTACCACCTGATCCATGGGATAATCCTTTTCTAATATTATAGCTATATTTTATTGTTTTCCTTGAAGGCCCATTTTAAACCTTAATATTTCTCTAATTCCTTTATATAAATTATTTCATCCCCTCAAGTTTAGATGCTTCAAGAGAAAAGGGTCCTATATTGTCCAACAAGTACAAAGCATCCCTTCCTAATCTTGTGTGCCCTTGGTACTTTTTCATTCATTCATAAGAACAATATTATGATTCATACAAAAGAGATCGATGTAATTAATGCTTCATGCATTTAAGAAAACATATAAGTGATCCAATATATTAACCTTTAAATAAAAATTTTTATGTGATGGATAATCATATAATAATAATAATCTAATTCTAAAGTCAAATCTAGGTAAATATCAAATTATTATATACAACACTTTGACATATTTGTATAATTATTTAATTATGTCAAAGAAATCTATCAAGGATACATTTTTCCCAATACTTGTCAACCAATATCAATTTTCCATTATAGGATGTTTCATAGATTTGACTACAATGTCACAGCATAGTTACATGTTGTTAATACAGTGTCCCTGTCTACATACATGTAGTAGTTGTTGTATTCATTGTTATTGGATAGTTCCTCCTCAAAATAGATAATCTAGTATTGGTCACTTGATCCCTAGATCAAAGTTATGGCTATGGGATGTTCACATGTTGTAGCACCAATAGAATTTTTGTAGGGCCATTTTCTTTAGCAACATCATGATTTTTCTCACCAACCAATATCCTTTCATTTGGCATTTTCAATTGGTAACCGTGTGAGCATATCTTTCAAATATATACCTAGCTAGCTCCAATCCACTCAACCCTATGAATTATCCCTTGGGTATGTTTCGAGAGAATTTTTATTGCTACTTCTATTACTTATTTCAAGAATTAGATGAGTTTGATTTTTGAATTATTAGTATTAGATGGGTTTCCATGTTTAACAACATGTAAATTTGCAAAAAAAATGGATTTTCTCTACTACATATAGGAGTCATACCTAAGAACTTAGAATGTTATAAGGAGTATGATGCTATTAATTCCAAATGTGCCATGATTATAGTTTCAACTATTCATTGTATTAGATAGTTCTTTACTGTTTATATGCAAATCATGTGTGTTTATGTTGTCTTATACACCTTATTTGATGATGCTTATTCCCTCTTGTATTCATAAATATTTCAATACCAAAATTAGAGATTAATTTGTACTTTTAACATGCAATTTACTTTATTTGGTTCTTATGTTCCATTCTTATCTATTGTATACTTCTTGTTATTATTGCTCATGTTTCCTTTTCTCCCTTATTTCCATACACTGCCCACTATTGTTTCTCTTACATATAAACCCCACCAGCCACACAATTTACAAATTGGGGAGGGGATCATTCTCTTTCTCCTCTATTGAGATAGACTTTGCTAAATGAAATTGAATCTAACAAACAGTTTTAGAAAACTTGGAAAGTCACCAAAATTTCTACCAAGACAACCACAATCCATGTTATGATGGTAGTCCTTGCCTTTATCTACCAAATGCACTCTATTAAAGAAAAATGGGCTCCCTTTTATATAGCTTATGAGAGTTTATTCCATTAAAGAAAAATGGGCTCCCTTTTATATAGCTTATGAGAGTTTATTCCATGGAAAATGACAAGGAATTAGGTCCACTCACCTCATTCTAGAATGAAGCATGAGGAGGTCTATCCACATACAGTTTCTTATCCATTTTTAATGTGTTACTTACATTTTCTTACCCTTATTTCTATACATTACCCATTAATGTTTCTTTTACATATAAACCCCATCAACAACGTGATTAACAAATTTGAAAAGAGATCCTCTTCCTTCTCCTCCATTATCAAAGCCACCTCCATTAAATAAAGTTAAATTCAATAAAAAGGTCTAAAAAACTCAAAAAGTCCACAAAATTTTTGGCATGACCACAATAATCTATGACAACTTTCACCTATGACCCATATGTATTCTTTTATAATGAATCAAGGCTCCTTTCTAGATAAATTATGAATATACTAGGGTTTCAATGCTTACTAAATGATGAAGGAGATTTTAATTGATAGTAATTGCAAGAAATTTGTAGATAAATGAAAGTTTCAAAAAAGCTCAAGAAATCATGTATATACCCACCCATTAATTTTTTAGATAATGACAAGAAATTGAATCTATCCACTTTCTTTTAGCATGAAGTATGAGGAGGTCCATCCACCTATATTTTCTTATCAAATTTTAATCCATTACTTACCCATTTTCAATGATTTTTCCCTTAATTTTCTAAAATGACTTAATCACCATATTTTAAAATTACATATCATACATACATACCCATAAAGTAATTGCCATATTTGAATATTTTGCTATCTCTATTGACAAATAGAAAATTATACAAATGAAAAGGTTTTACAATGATAGTGATATCAAATGTTGAAAATAATGTTAGTGATATCAAATGTTGAAAATAATTTAGTGCACTTAATATAATGAGATTCTTAAACTAGCCATTTTACGAATAAAGTAATCATGGTTCAAGTGTTTTCAAAAAAGACAAAAGATTATGATTTGGCATGTTTAAGAGCAAAATGGTCCAATAAAAAGAATAAAAAAAATTCAAGCTACATATTGCACCACTTCCTCAAATTCTAAACCAGCTGCTTTTATAAAAAAACAAATAAAACCAATAAAGTTGATTTGTGTAGCTTTCTTTTAATAAATAAATTAACTTGCTTTTCTCTTTAATTTTTTTTTTTACTATAATAACATTTTATTTGATTTGTGTAGCTTTCTTTTAATAAATAAATTAACTTGCTTTTCTCTTTAATTTTTTTTTTGCTTTTATTTCAAGTTAGTTTTCTAAATTAAAAATAATCATACAATATCAATCTAATTCAATTTAGTTTTTTAATTAAAAATAATCATCCTTAAGATTTTATTTTCTATACATGTTTTAAATTTAAATGTGCAACATTGAAATAAAGATAAATAAGAAAGTTTGTATACTATCATTTTATCAATATTTTTTAATTTCTGTGTAAGCTACTTCTTACTTCTCATTACACTTGACCAAAATCTTCAATGTGATTTATTCCAAAGAAATATTTTATAATTATCTATCAAATTATCTATCAAATTAAATATCATCTAAATTTTATTTAAAAACATATGAATATTTTATCACTTTCATTCAATGTATTTACCCATAATTTTGGGAATATTAAATACTATGTATTAAATCAATAATTGATTAAATTCTTTTTCATCTCATTCCTTAAATATCACTTAATTTTTATTTAATAAATAAAATGTAAAATGTAATGACATAGATTAAGTATTAACTCGGTTAAATAAAATGTAAAATGTAATGACATAGGTTAATTATTAACTCAGTGCATAGTAATTAATAGCACTGATTAATATTTACTAATGATCCTTAACTATCTAAATCATCCACCAAAACTCCGATAAAATCAATCATGCATGATTAAATTTGCACCAAATTTGACTTCTCACACAATTCGATAATTCGAGTTGATAAAGTGCCAAATAAAGGACCGATTAGGAGGCCAATTCTCTCCAAACTTACAACTGCCCTGACCTGCAGTGTTTTCCTCGCAGTTGCGCGTGTGTTCTCCTAACCTCGTTTTTCCGGCGATCATTAATGAAAATTCGCACTGGCAGGATCAAACCCAAATTTGTGCAATCGCCGAACGTTTTGACGCCTTTCATTCTCGAAATTCCCGGCAAATTATATGCGCTTTCTGCATTCTCAAGCATTTGTCACGCGTTTGATTCTTGTTCCATTCACCTTGGCAACAGAAAAATTATGGGATCGATGGCCTCGTGCGCGCGGTGGACGGAGGTGGTGAGTCTGTACGTGATCAGAGTCGTCTACATTAACGGCCACGTGGACGAATTTCCGGCGCCGGTTAGTGCTAAGCGAGTGCTGCAAGACCACCCCCGCCATTTCATCTGTAACTTGCGTGATTTGTACGGAGCCAGCTGCCCGGCGTTGCAACCCGAGGACGAGCTCCGGCTGGGTTGAGCTTTACTTTCTGCTGCCGCTCTTGGCCCTCCAGTCGGCCGAGAATTTGTTGGCCTCGGCGGCGAGGCTGTACGCCGCTGCCAGAAAAGACGCATCCAGAGCTGCGCAGAGGCGGCGAAGCGTGGATAACACGTCAAATCTGTCCGCCGAGGTGCGGAGGGGTCATCTGCATAACATCCACAAGCAGGTCGTGGAGGCCTCGTCTGCATACAATCCCGGAGACCAGCTTGAAAATGATTATTTTAATCGAAACAAACAGTTGGTGTGGATCTTAGTAATTAATTCAAGATAATTTCTCTTTCCCATTGCAGCGTCAAACAAGTTTGAAAATGGGTTTCGAATAACTTGGACATATATGTAAAGAGTCGAGTAGATGTGTAGCCTGCATAACCGTAGGTATGGACTTACCGTTATGTAAAAGTGTATGGATGTAATGCTAATGTCTATGATGTTATGGAATATGGACTTCATAATGTGACTTTTCATATGTGGTTTTTTTTGTTTTCTGGTTTTTGGGTTGTTTTTTAGTTTTTTTTAATTATTGAATTTTGAAAAGTATGAATTTATGAATTTATTGTTACATTTGAATAAAGATTATATTTTGTAGATATTTTTAGTATAAATATAATTACAAAAATAAAAATGTTATTGGGAGTGATTGAGAGGGGTGATTATATGGGCAAAGTATAAATGTTAGCTTTAAATTTTATGTGTATAAAGCTTTGAGTTTGATTGTATTAACCTTTAGTTAACCGTCTTGTATTTTGTTTGTTGTTGCATAGTTAATATTCTTTTGATCAAGGCATTTTACAAAATTACAAAGTTTTTTTGAAGTAGAACAATCATAATGTAAAATTGTTATGCTAATGGATTGAAACATTTCCATACTTGTGTTTGATTTGGTAAAACCATGTATTTTGTAGAGCCTCAAAAATGTCTAAGTTGGAAAATCCGGATGTTAGTCATAATGGCTTCAGGCTCCTTGCAAACATGTCCAACTATATACCTATGCACCATGCCATTTGTTTGTCATTTCTCCTCCCATCTACCTACTATGACAAATGTCAAAAGATTGATGACATGATGTGTTGTAAGAAGTACTCTCAACAATGATAAAACTATAAAATGAATTAAAATTAAATAATAACATACCGTTTGTTTGTTATTTCTCCTCCCATCTACCTACTATGACAAATGTCAAAAGATTGATGACATGATGTGTTGTAAGAAGTACTCTCAACAATGATAAAACTGTAAAATGAATTAAAATTAAATAATAACCGAACTGTCTCTTTAATAGGTAGTTCCACTGAATTGTTGTTAACAGAGGTTGTCGACTCATTCATGCTGCCACCGAGATTTAAACTCCACCAAAACTACTAGCTTCCAACTATTCATGTCAAGGCCATAAGGCCTTTTATTATTTTTCCAATTGTTCATGCTTGCTATTGGGCTCATGCCGCTATCACCAAACCATGCTGCCATGCATAATACTTTATTGTACCCCAAAAGGCCTTCTCGACCCTTCTTAATTTTAAAACCAAAACTGTTATCAAAACTATTGAATTCACGTTTAGGCCCTTTTTCTCTGCCCCTTGCCTATTTTGCGCCATATAACTAGGTCTCTACGACCACTGGCTAAGGTCCTTGGGCGCTAAGCCCTTTCAACCTTATATGGGCCAATTCGCTATGTTAACAACTTTGTGTTGTTGGTCCCGCTTCTACAAGAAGCGACCAAACACAAGCCCAAAAGGCCAACGCTCCTTTGTTTCTATGTGAAACAATCCAAGGGACAAGTGTAGGTGCTTAGCTAGATCTCCCAAGAGCCTCCTCGACTCTTTTTGACATGCCCTGGGTTCATTTCTACGTGAAATGACCCAAGGGTTGGGTACAGGTGCTAAGCCCAGAACTCCCAAACCCAACGTTTTTTATTCCACCTCCATATTAAACCATAAGGGTCTACCTATCGAGTCTACGTTTCCATGGGGACCACCCAATTCCCATTTCATTGGTTGTCACTCTACCTCCGTGGCTCGACGCCTTGCTGACGGAGCTTTCACTTGTTGCTATCCACCATTAATGCTTACGTGTCCCAGTGCCCATTTCCCAACGACACCTCTTGCAAACCATTTAAATATTCCAAGCTATATCCACCGGGATGATGTCATGTTTGCTACGTGTCGTCTTGTGATAGGTGAAACATGTCACTCGAAAATGACCCCTTTAGGTTCCTAAAAACCTTGAATCTTCCTACCACTTGTCCATGCTGATGTCACCACCTAACATCTCTCAAGCCAATCGCATGTCGCCACGTGTCCTCCTGGAGGCGAGAGAAAAGGTCCTCTAAGGCCTTGTTTTGCAGCCAAATCCTTCATTAATTTATTTTTAGGATTACCGTCCTTTTCATTGTTTTCCCGCTAGGCCAACATTTTGCTGCATATGCTTGCTTTTTTATTCCTTCGGCATAGCCCTCTGTGGGTTGAGTAATCAGAGTGGGCCTCCTCCTACTCCCTTTTCATTGGTCAGTTGCCTCAACTGTCGTGTCTTGGCACTTATCTCCCTCTCCATCCAATATTGTTCCATATATAAATCTTTCATGGTGCTCTCGCCAGGGTATTATCGTCGGGTGCGCTCCACCTGCTCGATCCCCATTGGACAACGTGTAGCTGTCATTTCCCGATGTCCGTCTCTTGAACCTTCCCTTTATGCACCAAAATGGTTGTGCCAAGGTGAACCCATTGGGATACTACCACTATCGGGTGGGCTCCACCTGTGGCCAATCAAATGCATTCCTGCTACTGCCATGTCTACCCAAAGCTTCGCTTAGAGCTGTCATCTTTTCTGTTGAGTTTGGGATTTAGGCCAACCCTGGCTATGTGCCAAAGGCTCCTCCAAACATCTTTAACTTTGCAATCTTGGACTTAGGGTCACCAAATTTGATTGGCTCTAAATTTTGAACTAGGAGGCCATTTTCGACCTTCCACATATGGTTGGGAAGTTTTTTCAAATCTCTTTCCATCTGTGTGGGTTACACCTGCACCTGACATGATTTGCTTCTCCAGAATTGTCTCCAAAGCCTCTGCACATTTTAATTGTCTTTACCTTGCACTCTTTTCCATTTCCTTTGCCTTTTCTTTGTGTGTAAAGATCTTTGTCATTGGCTTTTCCATGAGTCATCTTTTCTTTGGCCCACTAATGACAACATTTTTAAAAATGCAATTGCCTTTGCCAATATTTTCCATTGCCTTTACCTTTTCTTTGTCTGTGTAGATATTTCCCATTGGCTTTGTCATCATTCATCTTTGCCTTGGCCACCAATGACAACATTTTTACCAATACAATTTCCTTTTTCAATATTTTCCATTGCCTTTTCCATCGATGACAACACATTTATAACAATTTCCCCTTTGGAATTGATGGCCACACCAAGATCAAACAACACATCATTACCATCTTGACACTTCTCCTTTTTCTTTTCCATTGATCATTTACCATCTTGTGTTTGATGAAAAATACTTCTCCCCCTTTGGAATAAATGGAAAAGATACTAACATGCCCCCTATTAAGAATCTCTCTCTGTCTTCTAATCTCGTGGACCTCTCAATTGTTTCTTCTTAAGCTGAAAAACTTAGATGCCTCTGATTTGATCCAAGGAGCTTCCTTTCTATCCTATGAAGAAGACTGAATAAAAGGGAAAGGAGTATTTACTCCCAATCTTTGCCTCAAGAAAACAAGAGGAATTTCATACTGAAATAACCCATGCTTGTGCAACTAAGCCATGAGAAAATTATTCACGTTGATCCAAGTCTCAGTTAGGATTACATTCATAACATTGCTTCCTAAACCCATACACCTATCCTATAGTAACAAGAATAATTGTTTCTATGCATGACACATTTGACTCCTCATGAACAATAGTCATATCAATATTTTCCTATCAGCACTAGACCACATGAAAATCATACTCTAACAAGAAGTCTAATGACTGTAAATACCAATTGACAATGCCTTTAATACCAAGTGATGCCAAATTAAAATCATGTCAATTTTTGAATCGATGCCATTGCTAGCAATAGTTGAGAACTTGATGATTGAGTATCCTCATCCTCCAATCATACTATTTTCACTATAAATATGATGTCTGATACCAATTACCAATTTGAACAATATCATAACAATCAATCCATGCAACAAAAACCATTAGCCTATGCAGCACATAACTTATACCAATTAATGATACCAATTGTCAATGCATAATCTGATATTCAAATCTTGACTTGAGTATACTCCCCCTATGGCCATGCTCCCTTTTTGCATTCGAAATATATTCTGCTAAACAGACCATCACAAACTAAACATGCTCATAGTACCGAATATTTAAAAAAAAATCAATAAACCATATTGCTCAACAATCAACATAAAAAAGGCATAGTTTCCTTTATTTTTCAAATGCATTCCTTAGCTTGTTCCATTCTTCTCCTTGCATCAGAGTTTTTCTACCTCCCCTTGAAGCCAACCTCTTCTCTTTAAGGAAGACGAGCAAGGGATATACTCCCCCTGAGTATATTATTTTCATTTTTCTTCAACAACTGAATTTTTTGAATTTTCTCAACACCATGAGCTTGTTTCCTGCATTGATCTGTTTAATTGGGTGAATTTCTGCCATTTCTTGAGCATACATACCTATGTTTCTCTTCTTTATCATTGTATTCCTTTGAAGATATTTCAGGGTTGGTGCCGCTTCTTTTGTCTGACTGGGATCTCTACTTGTTGCAAGGTATATAGGAGAGATCAAACACAATAATTTTAGACTCTGAATCTTCTTCACCAAGCACTGTTATGCATTTCCTCCATGCTCCATTTAGTATGCCTTTCTTCTGGGTACTGAAATAGCTCATATGTAGTTCTCTTTGCTGGATCTCATCATAATCCATGCCTCTAATTGTAGATTTTTGTTCAAATTCACATGTGACTGCTTTGTGCCCAAACTTCTTACACCTGTAGCATGCAACTTTATTCAAGAAGGGAACAAAGAAATTATTGTTCTTACCAAACCTTGTGCTTGTCCAATTTCCTAGATTGCAATTTGCTCTTTTGTTGCTATTGGACCACTGGAAATATTTCCTTTGTGGGGAAAAGGATTTATGTACTTGGCTGTTCGAATTTCTCTTCTGAGGAATTCATGGCTATTGTTGAATTTGTGCATATATATTTTTTTGTTGCATCATCTTTTTTTCCTCTCTGGACACTTGGAGGCAAAGTGCCCTACGCTATTGCAATAAAAACATATAATGGGTTGCATACCTTTATTTGGATTCTTGGAAGTCCCTTTATCTCCTTAATGTTGCGTTCTTTTGCTAATGGGTCCCTTCTACATTGTTGCTGTGTCAATTTCATCTTCAATTGTTGTCTCAACCTGAGAGGAACAATCGCTAATTTGATTATTTTTAAACACTTCATAATTATTTGCATACATCTAAAGATTTAACACCTGCTCTTTGAATGCTCTATTCTCCTGTTTCGGATTTGTATTTATAGATCTAAATTTCTTAATCTCTTCAAGAGCTTATATGAGCTACCTCTTAAAACCAATATTTTCTTCAAGATCTTCCAACTCAATTGTGGAGCCACTAGATTCACCACTAGTGTTTATTCTACTCTCAAAAGTTTGTTCCCTTTATGACTCTAGGGATTCGTTTTTTGATACATGAGATTTCCTTTCCTTCTCTTCACCAAAGGTGGACCCATTTTCTTCTTGGAAAATGTCCATATATTCTATCACTATTAAAGCATCTCTATCGGTATAAATTTGAATAATATAACACTTATTCACAGAGATTATCCTGATTATACACTATTTGCGGAATGCATGCATAATACATAACCTTCTCTACGATTGATCATCAATTTGCGGAATTAAAAAAACAATCGCATGCGCACATTCAAACATCAATCACACATATCAACACAGTATGTAATGGGGAAAGCATACAGCTGAAAACCCCCAACTATATGTATATTATAATGATAGAGAACATGTAACAATATATAGTACAATACTCCTCACAAGTACTCAGTACTATCTCCACATGCTACACACAAACTAGCTCAGATCTGCACAAGTCATGGGTTCAAATCTCCTCCACCGTTTGCCTGCCTCTAATGCGCAATCCAAGTTGAGAATAGATGAGATCCAAGTTCGAATTCCCTTGGCTTGTGTTGCGCAATCCTCATTGGCAATCTCAATCAATGATTGTGCAAATCTCATGCACAACTATAGTCACAACTGATAGTAGTCTCACCCTTT
>APFE030812206.1:1828-14293 GCA_000404065.3 Pinus taeda | reverse complement strand
TAAAAAGAGTAAAGAACGAATAGGATGATAAAATACTAAAGAAAACATGAAGGATCAAGAAAATAAACTCTAACAAAAAATAAATTACAAATACTATAAAAAGGACGTCAATACCTACATAGGCAAACAAACATACAAAATAAATCCCCAAAAAAAGCCTTAAAAACTAGGAGGACAGGACAGGGACCCAAATTCTACTAATATTCGAACCATTGTCTCTATTCAAATTATTGGGTCCTTTTTCAATTTCTAGGGCCTCCCTCAATTTAAGATGATGGAAATGACTAACCCTAGAAATGATTTAGGCATCCTCAATGCAAATGTGATGCTTAGATTTATCTGCATGCTCTGCCAAAGAAGAGGAGTGGGACCTTCCATGCTTGATGTCAGTGGCATGCTCACGAATCCTTTGATTATTCGAGCAACCAGTCTCATCAATATAGGTAGTCCCACAAGAGCATGGGATAATGTAAACAACCTTCATATTCTTTGGGTCCACTGGATGTTTTACATATCTAAGGGAGATTCCGATGGTATTTAAAGGCCTAAAGGTTGAAACCACCTTATGCTTCCTTAGGATCCTCATAATCTTGTCAGTGGTCCCTTGAATAAAAGGAAGATGAACACCAGAAAATTGATCCTTGGTATCTTTCTTAACACTAGGATCTTTTTTAGCTATGAGGAAAGTCTTAGTACATTGGTGTCTATTATACCCATTATTAAAGAAAACACTTAGGAGATGTTCTTTCTCTTCATTGAGATGGTTGTCATCAGAAACTCTTAAAGCTCTAGTTGCTAAGGTGTTGACAACACCAAGCTTTTGAGCTGGGAAATTATGAGAATTAGCATGAAGATATTGTTCCGCATGAGTTTTCTTATGAAATACCTGATGAGAAAAGAGCCATCATCATTCCTTGAGAGGAGGATGTTAAGGAAAAGAAGACTACCATTACATTCAAATTCCATGGTGAACTTTATGGAACTAGATTGATTGTTAAGATGGAGGAAAAATAGTTCTAACTCTTCTTTACCATGGGACCAGATGACACAAGTGTCATCCACAAACCTCTTCCACATCTTAGGTAGAACACGAGAAGAAGCTAAGGCCTTTGATTCGAAATCCTCCATGAATAGATTAGCTACCATAGGGGAGAGGGGGGAACCCATGGCGACAACGCAAGTTTTCTCATAGAATTCCCCATTGAATGAAAATAAAGTATAAGTATGACAAATACCAACTAAATTAGCCTTATAAGTATCCATGATGCGCTTGATGAATTTGATGGCCTCGTTGATAGGGATATTAGTGTAGATGGAGACCACATTGAAGCTCACAAGCTTGTCATCTAGATGAAGCTTGAAACTCTTTAACTCATTAACAAATGATGTAGAGTCCTTGACAAAGGATTTTGTATGGCGAACAAGGGGCTTAAGCTTCTGGATTAAATATTTAGCAAGAAGATTAGTTCGCCCTCCTATCATGTTGACAATGGGTCTCAGAGGAGCCCCTTCCTTATGAATCTTTGGCAGACCATAGATGTTGGGGGTAAGAAGGAAACTTTCTATAAGCTTATGACTAAACGAGCTGACCAAGATACTAGATTTTATAGAAAGAGACACACTTTTGGAAATCTTCTTCAGGGGATCCTTGTTGAGTTTCTTGCAAGTCCCATTATTATGGAGGTGGCCCAACATCTTCCGATGGCAATCATATTTATCAAGAATAACCACAGCACCACCTTTTTCAGCTTTGAGAGCAAAAATATTCTTATTATTGTTTAACGATTTGAGAGCATCAAACTCAAGTTTGTTGATGTTGTTCTTAGGGTTCTTTGTCTTTCTAAGGAAAACCGCACAATCTTGATGAATGATATCTTTAGTGACGTTCGGTAAGTCTCTAATACCATACTCAATGTCACAGATGATACCACCGAACGAGATCTTTCTAGGAGCAATAGAAAAATTTAAACCTTTCTTCAAAAGATTAAAGACAGGGTAATCAAAAGAAAATCTAGAGATATTGACAACCCTATTACTAGAAGAGGAAAGATAATTGGAACAAACAATATTATCCAAACCTAGAGTCTTATTACCAATCCTAATATTGTTACAATTATTAGAATTGAAAACAGAGTCACTAACCTCATCACTATTATTATTATTATTATTATTCAATTGAATATTATAAAAATTATTATTAATAGAATCACTTCCACTATTTTCGAAACCAACAGAAACCAAAGAAGAATTAATGGACAATAAACCTAAGGGAATCTAACCTGGTGAATTTGCAGAGTTATTACAAACAAAACACGAGACCGTTCTAGCTTCACCATCGATGACGAAAGGGTGAGAAACACTGTCAACCCAATATTGGAGAGCTGGAAATTGATTAGAATTAAATCTGCTTCTGGAAAGACCACAAAAGCAACTAGACTCATTAGGCTGCGAGATCAATTTATCCGAGAACTTACTGAACTTCTTGGACTACTTTGCTTTCCAGATTTCTTCTAGACGAGTAGATTTCAGTGTTGAGCATGCCTCAATCCTTGACCAAAGGGGAGAAAAGATCTTATTTGAAAGTTCCAAATGCGGAGACAACAAATCATGAGAAATGAAATCCAAAAACTTTCTCACCCTACTAATCTCCAAACGAACCAATGTCATACTAGCATTAAGAAAAATACGAAAGTAACTAGAATTATTAAGAGGGTGCTTAATCTAAGCGAACGTAGGAACAAGGGAAGAGTCTCTATATCGTTTTAGAAAATCCAGATATGTCTTCAACTTGGAAACCCTTACGTGAGACCATCTAAAGTGATGAAATTTAATAGCAGTGGCCCTTCTGTATAGGGTAGTAATTTCTATATTTACGCTTTTGTGATCCATAATGAATTAAGCAAAGTCTTTCGGTAGAAATCACATAAGAGAAATTTTTGGCCGACACGTTTCGAACCAAGTGTGGTTCCTCATTAGGACCATATGAAGAGGTAGATCATGGCAAAGGCTTAAATAGAGAGCAATGTAGAGACATAATTTCAATTAATGGCTATATTTGAACAATAATATTTAAATTAGGATATACAATTTATTTAAATATTAAAAACCAAAGAATTATTTAAGTAATGACTATATTAAATGGCTAGTTTGTTAAAAATAATATTAAAATAATGATATTATTTTTCATTAATTTCATAAAAAATAATATATTAACAAGTAACAGCTATACTAAACGGCTAGTTTTTGAAAAATTAATTATTTAAAATTTATTTATTAAAAATCAAATATACTAGTTTGAAAAAATAATATTTAATTTTTGATATTAGTTATTAATTTTATTAAAAACAAATATTAATAAGTAATTGCTATGTTAGATCTTAAGATTTTTTGATCCATAATGTAGTAAGCTTGTCTTCTAGGTTAATCACATCAGTATTATTTGGTCGATGTTTCGAACTAGTTAATGTGGTTCATCCTTAGGACAAAGGTGAGGATGAACCACATTAGCTGGTTCGAAACATCGACCAAATAATACTGATGTGATTAATCCAGAAGACAAGCTTACTAAGTAATGGCTATATTAAATTGCTAGTTTTTGAAAAATTATATTTAAATTAATTTATTAAATTTATGAGAGATTCTTCAGCGTAAATCACATAAAATTTTCATTTGTCAACGCGTTTCAAACCAACTAGTGCAGTTCATCGTCAGGACAAGTTGAAGAGACAGATCTAGCTTGGAATGTTAAATAGACTGAGCAGGGACTCCAACAACTAAATTTGATTAACAGCTAATTTTTCGACTTTGGGACCAAGGTCAAAAATTTATTTATTAATATAATATTATTCTTATTTATTTATTATTTTATAATGGAAATTAGTTAAACTAGGTGAAATATATATAAAAAATAAATAAATAAGAATAATATTATATTAATAAATAAATTTTTGACCTTGGCCCCAAAGTCGAAAAATTAGTTGTTAATCAAATTTAGTTGTTGGAGTCCCTGCTCATTCTATTTAACATGCCAAGCTGGATCTGTCTCTTCAACTTGTCCAAACAATGAACCACACTAGTTGGTTCCAAACACGTTGACAAATGAAAATTTTATGTGATTTACGCTGAAGAATCTCTCATAAATTTGACATGGATCACAGAAGCCTAAATTCTATTAATTTATTAAAATCAAATATTAAAAAAAAAAGTATACTAAAAAAAAAAACAAATTAAAGTCCAATTCTAATACAAGGAGGGAAGTCAAAAATTATTTAAAAAGGAGTTAAGACCCTAATCGAAATAATCAAATAAAATAATTAATGGAAAAAATAAATGAAATAAAACAAAAATATACCACAAATAAAAGGTACGATAATATATATATATATATATATATATTTATACTATATATATATATTATATAATATATATATATAATATCATATATAGTACTATATATATATATATATATATATATATATATATCTAGTCAAAAGAAAAGTAATCAATAAATAAAACAAGGTCAATAATAAAATATGGGGTTGAGGCCCATTAAATAAATAACAAAAATACTAAAAGGAGTAAAGAACAAATATGATGATAAAATACTAAAGAAAACACGGAGGATCAAGAAAATAAACTCTAATGAAGAATAAATAAAAAATACCATAAAATTAACGCCAATACCTACATAGATAAACAAACATACAAAATAAATCCCAAAAAAAACCTAAAAAACTAGGAGGACAGGACATGGACCCAAGTTCTACTAATATTCCAACCATCATCTCTACTCAAATTATTGGGCTTTTTTTTATTTCTAGGGCCTTCCTCAATCTACGATAATGGAAATGATTAACTCTAGCAACGACTTGGGCCTCCTCAATGCATATGTGATGATTATATTTTTCTGCATATCTACCAAAGAAGAGGAGTGGGTCCTTCCATGTCTCTACATTGCTCTCTATTTAATCCTTTTCCATATCTACCTCTTCATCTGGTCCTGATGATGAACCACACTTGTTGGTTTGAAACACGTCAGCCAAAAATTTCTCTTATGTGGTTTCTACTGAAAGAGTTTGCTTAATTCATTGTGGATCACATAAGCCTAAATACAAAAATTACTACCCTATATGGAAACGCCACTGCTATTAAATTTCATCACTTTGAATGGTCTCCCGTAAGGGTTTCCAAGTTGAAGATAGATCTGGATTTTCTAAAATGATGTAGAGACTCTTCCCTTTTTCCTTTGTTCACTCAGATTAAAAACCCTCTTAATAATTCTAGTTACTTTCGCATTTTTCTTAATGCTAGCATGACAATAGTTCATTTGGAGATTGGCAGGATGACAATTTTTTTGGATTTCATTTCTTGTGACTTGTTGTCTCTACATTTGAAACTTTCAAATCAAACTATGCTCCCCTTTGTTCAAGGATCGAGGCATGCTCGGCACTGAAATATACTCGTCTGGAAGAAATCTGGAAAGTAAAGGAGTCCAAGAAGTTTAGTAAGCTCTTAGAGAAATAGATCTCGCAGCCTAATGAGTCTAGTTTCTTTTGTGGTCTTTCCAGAAGGAGAATTAATTTTGATCAAATCTTTGCTCTCCAATCTTTGGTTGATGGTGTTTCTCACCCTTTTGTCATCAAGGGTGAAGGTGGAACAGTCTCGTATTTTGGTTGTAATAACTCTGCAAACTCACAGGGTCAGATTCCCTCAGGTTCATTGTTCGTTAATTATTCTTTGGTTTCTGTTGGTTTCGAAAATAGTGGAAGTGGTTCTATTAATAATAATTTTTATAATATTCAATTGAATAATAATAATAATATTAATATTAATTGGTTTAATAGTAATAATAATAATAGTGATTGTATTTTCACTTCAGATAGGAATAATAATATTAGGAATAACAATAATACTTTATGTTTAGATGATGATGATGATGATGATGATGATGATAATAATAATAATAGCAATAATAATAGTAATAATTTGTATAATAATAATATCATTGGGCTTAATAATAATAATAATATTAATGAGGTTAGTGATTCTGTTTTCAATTGTGATAATTGTAATAATATTAGGATTAGTAATAAGACTCTAGGTTTGGATAATATTGTTTGTTCCAATTTTCTTTCCTCTTCTAGTAATAGGGTTGTCAATCTCTCTAGCTTTTCTTTTGATCCCCCTATCTTTAGTCTTTTGGAGAAAGGTTTAAATTTTTCTCTTGCTCCTAGAAAGCTCCAAGTCAACAATATCATTTGTGACATTGAATATGGTATTAGAGACTTATCGGATGTCATTAAAGATATCATTCATCAAGGCTTTACGATTTTCCTTAGAAAGGAAAAGACCCCAAAAACAACATCAGCCAACCTGAGTTTGATGCTCTCAAATTGTCAAACAACAATAAGAATATTGTTGTTCTCAAAGCCGACAAAGGTGGTGTTTTGGTTATTCTTGATAGAGATGATTACCATCGAAAGATGTTGGACCACCTCCATAATAGCGGGAGCTATAGGAAACTCAAAAAGGATCCCCTAAAGAAGATTTCAAAAATTGTGGCTCTTGCTATAAAAGCTAGTAGCTCGGTCAACTTGTTTAGTCATCAGCTTATATAAATTTTCCCTATTACCCCCAAAATCTATGGTCTACCAAAGATTCATAAGGAAGGGGCTCCTTTGAGACCCATTATCGACATGATAAGAGGGCCAACTTATCTTCTTCCTAAATATTTAGCCCTAAAGCTTAAGCCCCTTGTTGGCCATACAGAATCCTTCGTCAAGGAATCTGCACCGTTTGTCAATGAGTTAAAGAGTTTCAAGCTTCATCCAGATGAAAAGCTTGTGAGCTGGTATGTGGTCTCCCTCTACACTAATATCCCTATCAACGACGCTTTCGAAGTCATCAAGCACATCACGGATCTTGATATGGCTAATTTAGTTAGTATTTGTCTTACTTCTACTTTCTTTTCATTTGAGGGGGAATTCTATTAGCAGACTTGTGGTATTGCCATGCGTTCCCCCCTCTCCCCTGTGGCAACTAATCTATTCATGGAGGATTTTGAATCAAAGACCTTAGCTTCTTCTCATCTTCTGCCTAAGATGTGGAGGAGGTTTTTGGATGACACTTGTTTCATTTGGTCCCGTGGTAAAGAATATTTGGAACTATTTTTCCTCCATCTTAACAATCAATCTAGTTCCATAAAGTTCACCATGGAATTTGAATGTAATGGTAGTCTACACTTCCTTGACATCCACCTCTCAAGGAATGATGATGGTTCTTTTTCTCATAAGGTATTTCGTAATAAAACTCATAACAAACAATATATTCGTGTTAATTCTCATCATTTCCCATCTCAAAAGCTTGGTGCTCTCAACACCTTAGATACTAGAGGTTTAAGAGTTTCTAATGACAACCATCTCAATGAAGAGAAAGTACATCTCCTAAGTGTTTTCTTTAATAATGGGTATACTAGACACCAATGTACTAAGGCTTTCCTCAGAGATGAAAAAGGTCCTAGTGGTAATGAAGATACCAAGGACCAATTTTCTGGTGTTCATCTTCCTTTTATTCAAGGGACCACTAACAAGATTGCGAGGATCCTAAGGAAGCATAAGGTGGTTTCAACCTTTAGGCCTTTATATACTGTCTAGAGCTCCCTTAGATCTGTAAAAGACCCAGTGGACCCCAAGAAAGGACCCCCTATATTGGTGAGATTGGTCGATCGATTAATGAAAGGATTTGTGAGCATGTCGCTGACATCAGGCATGGAAGTACCCGCTCCTCTACTTTGGTAGAGCATGCAGATAAATCTAAGCATCACATCTGCATTGAGGAGACCCAAGTCGTTGCTAGGGTTAGTCATTTCCATCATCGTAAATTAGGGGAGGCCCTAGAAATTGAAGAAAGACCCAATAATTTGGATAGAGACGATGGTTGGAATAATAGTAGAAATTGGGTTCCTGTCCTATCCTCCTAGTTTTTTAAGTTTTTTTTTGGGATTTATTTTGTATGTTTGTTTATCTATGTAGGTATTGGTGTCTTTTTTATAGTATTTGTTATTTATTCTTCATTAGAGTTTATTTTCTTGATCCTTCGTGTTTTCTTTAGTATTTTATCATCGTATTTGTTCTTTACTCCTTTTAGTATTTGTGTTATTTGTTTAATGGGCCTCATACCTATATTTTATTGTTCACCATGCTTTATTTATTGATTACTTTTCTTTGAATATATATATATATATATATACACACACACACACACACACCCACACATATTATTATTTTTTTTTGACTTTTGTATATTTTGTTATTTATTTATTTTCAATTAATTATCTTTAATTAGTTTATTTTTTTTTCCATTAATTATTATTTATTAAATGACCTCCTCGATTTGGGTCTTGTTCTTCATTTTTTTAATTTTTGACTCCTTCCTTGTTTAGTGCTTATTTTTTTTTTAATAAATTAATTTAAATATTATTTTTCAAAAACTAGCATTTTTATATAGCTGTTACAAAATTAATATTTTTTTAATAAATTAATAAACTAATATCATAATTTAAATATTATTTTTCACAAACTAGCCGTTTAATATTAACTATTACTTAATAATATTTGTTTTTAATATATTACTAAATTAATATCATAATTTAAATATTATTGTTCAAATATAGTCGTTACTTGAAATTATGTCTCTACATTGCTCTCTATTTAAGCCTTTGTCATGGTCTGCCTCTTCATCTGGTCCTGATGATGAACCACACTTGTTGGTTTGAAACACGTCAGCCAAAAATTTCTCCTAT
This sequence comes from Pinus taeda, assembly GCA_000404065.3. Classification (NCBI taxonomy): domain Eukaryota; kingdom Viridiplantae; phylum Streptophyta; class Pinopsida; order Pinales; family Pinaceae; genus Pinus; species Pinus taeda. Next base: position 5,493 of record APFE030812206.1, on the reverse strand, counting down.
GTGATTTCTACCGAAAGACTTTGCTTAATTCATTATGGATCACAGAAGCCTAAATATAGAAATTACTACCCTATACGGATGAGTTGATACTCTTAAACAAACTACAAAGAGAAATCATAATTTGACAACCCCTTACTTCTATGCACTTCATTCTCTATCCATGCATTCACAAGCAGAGGCAATGGGCTGAGTGAATTGAAACTAATTCCCCCAATCAAAGTTGTCAACAAAGTACAAGATATGGTATATTTTGTTTTTGGTATATTTTGATTGAATATGCAACTCAATATTTTATTACATATCATTTTCCTAACATAAAACCATCTAGAAATAGCTAAATTTTGATTTCCTTGTTGAGTGGGTGCTTTGTTTGAGATGTGGTTTGGAAAATGGTCACAATAGGAAAATTCATGTTTAAAGAAATGTACGTATCTCCCAAACCATGCATTTCCTAGGAAATATTCTCACATATCACCTAACTGGGGACATTCTACAGAAAACCAATGTCATGGAATCTTAAAATTCATCTTCATTGATTTGGAAATCATGTATGAATATCATTACACATTCTTTCTATCACAATTTGAAAAAAAAAAAATCATGGGTTGGAGGCTTATGGAATTGACCTGGGTATAAATTAGATAACATAAAATTGTGTCAATGGGTTTAGGAACAAAACACTTGTTTCAGAATTTCACCTAGGGTTGCATAGATATGCCAACCTTAGAGGTCAGTTACAAGAACTACATAAGAGCTACAGGAACTAAAATAAGCATAACCATCATTAGTAGGCTTTGTCCAAATACCATCTAATTCATCAAAAAAAGGAAATTGTGATAATAAGAAACTTTTAACTTGTAATGACACTTATCTTGAAAAGAAGAAAAAATTGTGATGAGATAAATTGTAAGCAAGTATAGGAATGGAACAAAATAATCAAAAGGAGGACCAATTAATAGCATAAAACATGTCAAAATAGTGTCCTGACACCAATATTTTATCGAAATTGCAAACAACGTTGTGTTTCAAGATAGACCTAAACACATTGAGTAACAAGGACCATTCTATTTGATAGATGATCGAAGAGGTGTACATGGAGCATTGTTCTACATAAAATGGTGTACCCTACATATTCATGAAATCCTTAAGCCAAAATTTGAAGAATGAAGAGATAGATTTAGCTTGCATGTAGCTATCACATTCCTCGAGAGAAAGCATTGGAATGCATGTGAATCTAGAACTAACATATGATTTATTATTGTTTAACATTCTTATTGATTTTCTACGATAAATATATAGTTTCCTTCTTCTATTTATGAGTTGGTTCATGTTGACTCTTGGTTGTGATATTTACTCCAAAAAGACTTGTTTACTTTAAAGTGTGTGGAAAAATTTCTCCCCAATGGTCTTGTCATTAATCCTTGGTTATATTTGTTATGCAACTAAATCACAAAACAAAACATAAATCATCAACTTGAAAATTATCCTCTTCGAGAGGAAAACCTCCTTTGCATCACTTAAATGAACAATTATTTAATGATACAAATGACAAGACCTCCTTGGTATATATAGTAGTCTAAGGGGTCACAATATAATTAGAGCCTACATAACAATAATAGTGTAAGGGCACAACAATAACAATAGTGGGCTTCTATGGGGCACACCAATAACAATAGTGGGGCTACATGGGCACAACAATAACAATAAGGGCTACACTAACAATAATAGTAAGGGGGATACACTACTATTATAGGTACCTAACATGCCCCTCTCCTTCAAAAAAAGTTTTTTCCTCAATGCTTGAGTAGTTCTAGATGCTTTTGTATAAAATTCTCATCCTCTCATGTGGACTCTTCGGCGGGTAAGTTCTTCCACTTAATGAGATACTCTGAAATTGATTGATTCCATAGTTGTTAGGTTCTTTTTCACATGACTGCTTCAAGCTCCAATATGATTTTTCCTCCCTCATCAAGTTTTGGCAATAATGTTTTAAATGGGAGCTTGTCACCGATAAATTTCTTTAAGCATGAAACATGGAAAAATGGATGTACTCAGGAATATGTAGGTAGCTCCAATTTGTATGCCATAATACCAATCTTTTGCAATACCTTGTAAGGACCATAGTACTTGGGTGATAATTCATTATCCTTCTTAGCTTCCTTGAGGGACATTTGTTTCTATGGTTGTAGTCATAAAAATACCTAATTTCCTATGTCAAAAATCCTTCATTCCGATGTTGATCTGTCTATTGTTTCATTTGATTCTACACCAGAGTGAGGTTTTCCTTTAAGAGTTGGAGAACTTGTTTTTTATTCTCAATGTGATCTTCCATTGCTTGAACCTTATACTTTTCTCTTAAATATGATGTGGTGCATTGTGGATGATATCTGTAAAATGCCAAAAATGTGGTCATTTTTGCTACAATATGGAAGGAAATGTTATACCACCATTCAGCTAGAGGTAACCACTTGACCCATTTTGTTTGTTTATCATATACAAAGAAACAAAGATATTATTCCAAACATTTCTTCACTATTTGAGTTTTCCCGTCAGATTGAGGATGATAAGATCAGTTATGAACTAGTTGACTACCAAGACAAGAAAATAATTATGTCCAAACATTTCTAGTGAAAATGGGATCCTTTCCAGTTATAATAATCTTTAGGTTTCCATGTAGCTTTTGAATTGTTTCCATAAATGCAGTGGAAATTGTATTGTCTTTAAAAGGATGAAATAATGCACAAAAGTGTGCATACTTGGTAATTCCATCAATTATCACCATGATGACACTCTTTCCTTCGGACTTGGGTAAAAATGCGATAAAATCCATTGAGACATCCTCCCAATGAATTAATTGTATCTTTATTTTGTTGGAAAACCAAACATTCTTCCGCAAACTTTTGAATATCATTTTAAGGCCATCCCAAATAATTCCTTCTTGACCGTGTGGTATGCTTTTAAAATTCTAGAGGACACCTAGAGAAAAACTCAATGCAATAGCATGCCAATTTTTACTTGAAAGTGACCAGCCTAATGCATTTCATACTAGGCCTTAGGGGACCTTGTAGGGTTAGGGAATGAAAAGGGGAAAAGTTGAATAAATTATTTTAAGGTGATCAACTAGGATAAGGACCCAGTTCCTTGATAATTCGGAGAAATGGAGTCAAGAATAACCTTGATGAAGGAACTTCACTCTTTCAAAGAGTCTTATTCAGCTTTCATTAGCCCTAATGAAGCAGATACCCAACAACAAAGGAATTTATACTTTGTTTAGCAACATATGATGGAGTTTCAAGGTTGAAAAATTAGACTAGGCCTTAGGAGCAATCATCCACATTCTCAATTGAATAACACATGCAATAATACAATAATATAGTGCTTAACAAAAACATTTGCATCACATTATGGCACAATAATAAGATTATCACAATGTATTGTATATATTAGGCATGCACCAATAATGAAATAGCATCAAAATTGCACTTATAAGAGAAAGTGATTATGTCCATCCATCACAATTGCAATAATAAGCTCCAAGACAAGAATAGTGAAAATCCAAACATCAACATGCATCAAAAATCTCCAAATTCATCCATCAATTACAAGTTTGAATTCTTTTACAAGACATAATCCAAATCCAAATGATGGTGTTCAACAAATGAGGC
>APFE030812204.1:0-16264 GCA_000404065.3 Pinus taeda | reverse complement strand
CGGCTTCGACGGGTTGTCTTGGGTCACCCCACCTTGGCTTTGTCCTTTGGGCTTCGGATTTGCAGATCCAAAGTCTCGCTTCTTCTGTTTGAACTTTTGCTTGATTTTGACAGCGTATCAGTATGCCGTGCCGAGCGAGGAGATGTTCAGGAACTCCATTTCTTCCTAGATGTATCTGTGTAGGCAGCCACGGTATTTGAGTACCAGATGCAGTTCAGAATCTTTGATACCCAACTGTGTGCGAAGGGTGTGAAAAATGTTTGTGAACTCCGGCACATCTTGGTCTCGTCCTTGCCGCAGTGTGGTACATTTAATGTATTTGTCCTCATAGCTTTTGACAGGGTAGTACTGCTCCTTGATGGCATCTCGGAATGAATCCCAAGTGGGTGCGGCCGAAAATAGTGAGCCAGTACTTTCATCCTTCTGCTCGCAGTAGGTTTCCCACCAGTCCTTGACGTGGGGGGCTGCTTTGAGAAGAGCAAAAATAATCTTTTCCCGACTTGAAAATTCATGAACAGAAAAATAACCCTCTAGCAGATTTAACCATTTATCTACCACATCTGCGTTTATTTTACCCTCGAAGATGGGGATTTCAAAATTCACTTGTACCTTAAAGGGCGTGGCATTTCCAGAGTAGTTGCTGGAAGCCAATGCGTCACCTCTGGGTAGCTGCTGAAGGATCTGCGCAAAGCTATCCATCATCGCGTTCCTTTGCCGCTGGAGGGATTCTTCGAGCAAGATTTTGATAGGATCTCCTGCCCCCTCGTCTTTCTTCTCATCCGCCATGGGAGGCCGTCGGGATTTGCGAGGTTGGTCTTGCAAAGGATCGACCAGTTCAAGCCCTAACTCCTTATATCCCGACCTCGTTGGGGACATGCAAAGAAAAACCGAGAAAAAGCAGACCGCTCTGATACCACTGATCCAGATTTAAATAGGAACGCAACAAAATACAGAGATAACCATATACACAAATATGAAGCGGAAATAATACTTCATTTCATTAATGGAAAATACTGAAATATTCTTACAACCAGAAATGGAAATAAACCAGGTAGGGCGATGGTAGCTTATCTCTGAGAAGAGATGTGGTGACTACATGCCTCTGAACTATTCCCAACTATGTTACAATGAGGCTCGAAGGCCTATTTATTGTTGAGAAACAATTGAAAACCCTTCACATTCCAAAACCTAACCCTAGAAGATGAAACACCAAATTGTGGGCCCCGTTTTGGGTAAATTGGTACATCAATTTCCCGGGGTCGTAACCTTGGCATACGATCTCCGTTTGATGGGTATAATAGCTCGTTAGAAATATCTATTCGAGAAATACCACTTTGGGAAGGGCAACATCGGTCCATGGACCCATGTTGCCCACAGATTTCCCAAAAAACGTCGTTTAGGGCCTCAAAACGGCTCCGGAAGTTCAGAACCCGAAAAAACTGCTAAAAATAGTAAATTATGCTAGAATTATGGAAACTGAAAAACTGAAAGAGACAGTTGCGGGGGTCCAAATGGGATAGGTGGGTGGCCACCAACATCCACCTGGATCAGCTCAACCTTCAACTCTGCTGGAAGTCAGGGAATAGTGTGCCACCGCTGTTATAGTAGCAATAGTGGAAGTCAACAATGCAGTAGCAGAGTGCACGCCACTTTTTGAACAGTCATTCGAGGTCCTGACCACCCTGCAGGAGGACCCGAATGTAGAGCGCCTAGAGACAGAGGTGCGCGAGCTACAAAAAACATATGACAAGGTCAAAGGGACCATGCAGATGGTCACCCTTACACAGAGGCTCGCATAGATGCTGGAGGCAAAGGTGCTTAAGGAATAGGTGCATGCTGCTTGGCATAAAGAAGCGGTCCTAAAAGCGCACCTACAACCATGGATAGACAAGGCATACATGATCACAACTTCGATTGGACGAAATCTCGCAACACTGTAGGTAACTCAGTAGAAGATTCAAGGAGGCAGTTCAGTGGTAGTCACTGAGCAGAGAGTGGAGGAAGTCTAGCAGGCAGCCACTCAGTGCGCTACCAAGGTTGCCGTCATCCAAACAGAGCTCGGAGGTCTTCGCGCTAAGATCTCCGTGCGTGTAGAGTGACTCGAGGGTGAGTCATGATGTTTGTGTTGGGGGCTTGTTAGGCATGGGATCCCCTAAGGGTAGTTTTGGGTCTCAAAGCCCATATTTTGGTCAAATTTTGCAATCCAAGTGTAAAGACTTCGCAATTTTTAGTTGCGGAGTGCATAGGTGTGAAAGAGTCATAGGGCTGTTCGCTCCTATTTTGGAAATGTAATGTCGGCTGTAAAAGATCTACCCATTATCCGTAGACCATGGGATTGTATAAATAGAGATAAGCTCTAAGTAGTTTGATAGCAAGAATAGAAGATAGACACACGAAGATATGATGTATGAGAGATAGCTCTGAGGTAGAAGTCAAATTTTGGGTCATAACGTAGGTAGAGGCTTCACAGATGAGTGCGCAGAGGCGTAGGGTAGAAGTCCGCAGCTGAGTGCATAAACCCTTGTAGTTGAGTGCGCAGGGCGGGTCAAGTCTATAATCATCCAGAAATATCAATAAAGAGAATTATTCTACAATTTCTGCGTCTTTATTTCCTGTTTATGCATCTTGTTATGTTGGGTATGAATTTCACTTTGTTGGGCATGGAATCCCACCAAGGCATGTTTCATGGCTCAAAGCCCAATTTTTGACCAAATTTTGTTGTAAATCTTCGCGAATTGTGGGCGTGGGGCACAAAAGTATGTTAGAGTCACAGGGTTCTCCGCCCTAGTTTTGTAATGTAATGTCAACCTACCCATTGTCCGCAGACCATGGGATTGTATAAATAGAGCAAGGCTCTAAATGCAAGACAAGAAGAATAAGAGAATAATAACAAGTCTAAGTGATTGAGTCACAAGTGAAAACTGTGTCTTTGGGTTGTAGGGTAGGAGAAGGCTCTGCAACTGAGTGTGCGAAGAACTAGTAGTCTGCAGCTAAGTGCACATACCCCTACAACTGAGTGCGCAAGGTGGAGTCGAGTCTGTAACCAAGGAAGAAATTAATAAAGAGAAGTTTTATCATAATTCCGTGCATCTGTTCTTGGGTTAATACATGTTTGATATAATTTACGAATATACTATTTATTTAATACGTGCTCCTATATGAATGGTTTATATTCTTAAGTATAACTTAAAGCATGAAAGTAGGCTAAGATAATCAACTAGCATTGGAATATCAGTAAAATCATGGGTAATAACGCAGAAGCACAGCATTCAATGCTTGAGTAGGGCTACGTGAAGGTAGTATCTTAGGTTGCGAGGGATGAGGAAGTGCGTGAAGAGACCTACACACAGGGTTGAACCATGGACCACTTGAACTCATCAGACATCTCCAGGGTGCAGAAACCTGGTTCTAGCACCCTCCCATACTACTTTGGGTGAGACCTCAGTCCACACTCCATGGACTATCACCAAAAGGGCGAGTAGTACCGTGATTTGTTTGGTTAAATCAAATTTTAGCCTGGGTTAGGCCCCAACAAGCCAAAAAATGGTTCCGTTGTTGGGACCGAGATCTGCATAAGAGATGTCTGATGTTGTATCACTAGAATTTGATAAAGAAAGGAATTGAAGAGTGGTTGGACAAAAAGATTCACGAGTTCACGATGCAGGAAAACATAAATCCATGATTATCAAAGGAAGAGTGGTTATATTTCTACTTATATACAAAAATCCATGAAATTTTCTTTGCATCCTTCCCCTCTGAGTTGTATGAGGGGATCACAAATCTAGCAAACAGTCAGGGAAGGTGTAGGCTCGACAAACCTATTGTGTGGACTCTAGAGTTGGTACGTGGACTGAAAGCATCAGAAGATAAGATCACGCACACTGTGGACCATTGGCTCGATTGAATTATATGAGGGTTTATCACCGAGTTCGCGGTAGATACTTTAGTCAGCTACAACGAGGCGGAGTGACGCTTCCTCAAAGGACCGCGAGGTAAGTACTTTAAATATTCAAACACTTGAATTAAGATGCTACTATGTGAAAAGTAGGTTATGCAAATAAATTGATGTTTGGAGCTACGTGAAGTGGGAGGATCTATAGAAACGAAGGTAGCACAAAACTAGAAGCTAGCCCTTTGATTTCACCTTCGCGAGAAAGTGAGGAAGAGCTCGCAAAGGTTTCACCAAGAAGCATGATCAGTTAAATAAGTTAGCGAATTCGCACATACCATTCCCACCTACACCACCACCAGTTTCACCATCTTCACCCTCTTCATCACCCACACCACCTCCGCCACCACCACAGTTCAATATGGGGAGTGTGATAAAATTACCAGTGTTCAAAGGAGTAGGGAATGAACATCCAGACCAACTTTGGTTCGGTAAAGGCTGAATGGGAAGTGCATGGAGTCATGCATGACAATATAAAGAAAGAAACACTGGTTAGCACCTTGCAGGATCACGCACTGACATGGTGAATTAAGCATTCCAATGATAGTCCAAATGTAGGGATCGAGGATATCCAAGTTACACTAAACAGGGAATTTAGCAAGCCAAAATCAGAGACACAATCGATTATCGGATTTAAGGAAATTTCGATGCTTCTAGGCGAGACCCCCTGGGAGCTGGATCAAAGACTAAAGGGTATGATTCGTGAAGCCAACATGACCTTGATGGATGGTCAATGTCGCACATGGTTTGTAGCATCGCTAATGTCGCATCTAAGGACCACACTGTCACAACAGAACCTATCCACTCAGGCCGAGGCCTTGGAGATCGCAATGTGACTGCACGAGACCCTGATACAAGATCCTGACCTGGGAGTCCAAAAGATCCACACGTAGTTGAAAAACTTGTGCCTTGAAATGCAGAGTTTGAAACAAGACAGGACATCTCACCCAGAAGTGCGTGAGGAGGTATGGTGCATAAAGTGTAAGGGCCAGGGACATGAAAAAGACCATTGTCCAATCTGCGTGAACTACCTAGTGGGAGGAGGACTAATTCCATTGAGACTAGAGGCACAAGTAGGACTGAGCATGGCACCTACCTTATGGTGCATGATTTGTCTGATAGGAGGAAAGCATGCTACAAATAACTGCCATCTACTACAGAAGTATACGCAGACTTCCCAACATTTGTTCTTTAATTTTTGTAGGTCAATAGGCCATGATGAGTGTACCTGTAGAATTTATGAAGTAATGATGGATCAGACTCCTACCTACAGAGTTTAGACCAAAACACGAACCCTAGATCAAAATGAAGGGATGGCGCACATTGGATTTCAGGGGCGTTAATGAGGTCGAGGTGGAATGGGGCCAGGAAGGGGTCAAGGACAGCTGATTTGTTACAACTGTGGAGGGCCAGGGAATTATGCCCACGATTGTACAAATCCGACGAGAGTGTCATGTTTATATTGTACCCAGTTTGATCATGAGATGGAAGACTGCCCCACGTTGATAGTGAGGTTGCGTGATAAAGGAACACTCCAACCTTCCCCGACTAAGAACTTGCAAATGATGAGGTCTGAGCCGTGCGAGGAAGACTCGAATGTAAATATCATACTCCGAAGCAACATTACGATGGGGGATGCCAAGGGAAAGTAGCCCGAAGAGAGTGTTTGGGTTCGCAAGGCTCCAACAAAGGAACCAGAATTTGATTTGGAGTGTGCTAAGGAGACATTCCTGGAAGCTAAGAAGAGCTTCACGGAGGCCTCCAAATACCTTTCTGGAGACATGCATGAAGCTGCTGTGCGACAAAAAAGCAGTGAAGGGGTTTCCAGAACTCATCACTAAATGTGCTAGACTAGGAGAACTATGCGTAGTCTGAAAGCTTGTGAAGAACACAATGCGAACAGGAAGAGAGATGAGATTAACCACGTAGATCGGGGAATATGAAATGGATCAAGCTATTTTGGATCTAGGATTGGATGTGAATGTCTTTCCAAAGCAGACATGGGAAAGCATGGGCAGGCCCACATTGCAATCATCTCCTATTTAATTGCAAATGGTGAACCAGTAAAAGATCCTACCTATGGGGAGATTGCAGGGAATAATGGTAGATATCAAAGGTGCGAGCACACTTGCAGATTTTGAAGTGATAGAGGTTGTTGATGACAACAATCCCCCTCACTACTGCAAATAGATTAGGCCACTGATATGAATGGAGTGATAAATCTAAAGAAGAGTAAGATGCTTTTTGAGAAAAAGTCACTGTGCGTAGTGGTATCTTTAGACCATGTGGAAGGATCACGCTACACAAAGCCAATGCGCGACTGCAAGAGTGATGATGATCTAGACTGTATCTATAAGATAACTGTGTGGGAGTATGATTGGGTGAATCCAACAGTGGATGGTAGGATTTCATGGGAGCGCGAAAACTCATGCACCTCAGATTCAGACGAGGAGATAGAACGATGGCAGAACCGGTTACATGAGGTAACCACCCTCAATTGCAGCATGATGATAATGTCACTGCATTGTGTAGCAATGGAACCAATATATTTGCCTATGTATGATGGGTTGAGCGAAGTGAATGATTTCCTAAACAAATTTGAAATAGAGGTGCCAGAACAACAATGGTTCGATGATCTCAAATAGGTACTGGGCACTACGCACCAACTAAATTTTGAGGATTGGTGTGAATGTAGAAGGATGATGCTCATGCATTTGGGAAGCCTCAAATGCGAATGAAACCCAAGTATGATGGAAGAAACAACTTATGCACCCACCTTTCCAGATGGGTACAGATGTATGGTGCGCAACCTACACGAGTGCACACCATCTTTGTGATAGGAAACACTACCAACAAGCAGGAACAGGTAGGATGATGGCATGAACGACAACCAAGATGTATGACAAGACCAAGCACACCAAAGATTCTCTGTGTGGAAGCCTTTGAAACCTAGAAACAAGGGATTGCATAGCCACAAGAAACAAAATGCATGGGACTTGAGGAAGAAATCCAGCAGGGAAACCTTAGACTCCAAGAACTTGAAGAAGATAGGATATGGTTACGAAAAAAAATCACACTAGTGTATGCAAAAGTCAAGAAGCTGGAGGACGCAATAAAGGAAGAGTTTCTTGCCAAAAAGACTAGGTTGGCAAGGCAAGGTGCATACAATCATATTGACAAGTTTAAGAACTATCACCATGAACTGATTAGTTTGATGCCTTGGCTTGGATTGCAGATTGCTAAGCATAGTGATCAGGGTAGCGCATTGCAAATGATGAAGTGTGTGATGCCGACCATAACAGTAAAAGGTGGGTATTCTCTAAGAACCATGACAGAGAATAGGATGGAACTCCACACGGGTGGTGTGCCCATCGAACTAGCCAGGGGAAGGACAATCTTAGTGCTGTAGTCAGTTGGAAGGGAGAGTAGGATTGTAAACTATCCTGCCCAGGAGCTGCGCAAGGGGGGAGATGCACATAGAAGCAGAGAGTCACAAGGTCTGCAACCACGCACGGGGGGCTGCACTACCGTGTAGGTTGGCCAGAAAGTGACTGTTGAAGTCACTATTCACGATGGGATGCTCGACTTGAGGTCAAATGGAGAGGGCAGCAAGCATTTAAGACACGATTTATGGGCAAGATTTGGCAGAATCTACCACTAAGAAAGCATTAATGAACTAGAATTGGGGGAACAATTGAATTCGAATTCAAAAAGCACTATAAAATACAAAGGGCTACCCATCAAACAACACTTGGTCATTTGTGAATTGAGTGAGTGAGTAGAGCCCTAAGTATCGTGAGCCGATCGTTGATTAAGCCCGTGAATTTGCAAGTGACAGATTGCAGCACAGATACAATGATAGAAACTAAGGATGGTCTGGCGATAGAAGAGGTGACCACTGGCAAGGCTGCACAAGCCCTAACTATGGAGAATGTTCCAGAAGGTGCCGGGATGATGGCAGAGATCCTAAAATCACCGCGTACACCAAGACCCAAGAAGGATAAACAAGCAATGGCTCCCATACACGTGTCCCTGTGGAACCCGCTGCACAGCAAACTATCGATGGAAGAGAAAGGGAAAGCCGTCACTATAGAAACAGACGAAGAAGATGAAGATTTGTAGACCCTTATCATCACAGAGGAAGGCGATGAAGGCATGGAGATGGATACTCAACCTATGCACTCTGCGACAAAACTACCTGCCTATGTTCCCCTATGGAAAGGGAAGGCCAAAGTACCCAAGGACCTAGATGAGACCAAGAGTTTGCTCCAGACCCCTCTCCTCCCAGGTGGCATTACGTTTTAAGGCATACACTTGGGCCACGTGACGACTATGAAATTTGAAGATTGGGATCTCGCTGGCCATGAGAAGTTCCCTCACCTTGACACTGGAAACTTCATGAAGCAGGACACCATGGGGGTGGTAACAACATTAGAACTGTGGACGTGGTTGCGTGGTGTGGAAAAGGCAGGGTTGCTGAACCTACTTTGGGTGCTGCATTTCTACCCCCCCCATTAACCATTTTCCTCATTAGGCAGATGCTCTACCTGGTCCATGATGGGTATTTATGGCTGGAGGAGGCCATCCCCATCATGACAGACATCGAAGGCAAGCTCACAAACATACAAGGGATGCACACATTGATGTAGAGAAGCACGCCAGACATAAAGGTCCCAGAACAACATATGCAGTAGATCTAGCAAGCAATAGCTCACTGCATTGTTGACCTCTGCACAGTTCGAGAACAGTTGGAGGGACTCTGTGCAAAGATCACCGTGCGGACAGAGTGACTCAAGGGCATGTCACGATGTTTGTGTTTGGGGCCTGTTGGGCATGTAATCCCCCCAAGGCATCTTTTGGGGCTCAAAACCCAAGTTTTCACCGAATTTTGTTGTAAAGCTTCGCGAATTGTAGGTGCAGGGCACAAAAGTATGTTAGAGTCACAAGGTTGTCTTCCCTAGTTTTGTAATGTAATGTCAGCCTACCCATGGTCCGCAGACCATGGGATTCTATAAATAGAGTGAGGCTCTTAGTGTAAGGCAAGAAGAATAAGAGAAGAATAACAATTCTAAGAGATTGAGTCGCAAGTGAAAAGTGTGTATTTGGGTCATAGGGTAGGAGAAGGCTTTGCAGCTGAGTGCGCAGAGTCCTAGTAGTCCACAGCTGAGTGTGAAGGGTGGAGTCGAGTCAGTAGCCGAGAAAGAAATTAAAAAAGAGAAGTTTTATCATAATTCTGTGCATCTGTTCTTGGGTTAATACATGTTGGATATAATTTACGAATATACTATTTATTTACTGCGTACACCTATATGAATGGTTTATATTGTTAAGTATAACTTAAGGCATGCAAGTATGCTAAGATAATCAACTAACATTGGAATATCAGTAAAGTCTTGGGTAATAACCCATAAGCACAATGTTCAACCCTTGAGTAGGGCCGCATGAAGGAAGTATCTCAGGCTGTGAGGGACGGGAAAGTGCGCGAAGAGAATTGTGTGCAAGGTCAAACCACGGACCATTTGAACTCATAAGACATCTCTAGGGTGTGGAAACTTGGTTTTAGCACCCTCCCATACTACTTCGGTTGAGACCTCAGTCTGCGCTTCCCGGACTATCAGGGAAAGGGCCAATAGTATCGGGATTTATTTGGATAAATCAACTCTGAACCTCGGTCAGGCCCCAACAAGCCAAGTAAGAACATTTGTTTACGCGAGGCTAACTAAGATTGGTTAACAAGATAAGTAAGACACTTAGCCTACTTTGGAAGATATCGCAGTTCGCAGACCTAGCAGCGCGAAAGTCCCTGAGCTGCAGGTTAGTCATGCGCGAAAGACAATTGTACCCTTTCGTGAAGGAACTGAAGGGTGGAAGAGAGGGAAAAGAAACCTACGTGAAGGCAAGTATAGCTGGAATAAACTGTAATCAAAACCATCTCTAGGTGCAGAAACTTGATTCCAACATCCCCCCATATTACTTCGGGTGAGACTTCAGTCTGCACTCCACGGGCTAATGCTGAAAGGGCCAGTAGTGTAGGGATGTTTTTGGCTAACTAATGCTAAACATGGGTCAGGCCCCCTCAAGCCAACACATATCGAAGCACAACACCTTTGCTACCTGAGCAAGTGGTGTTCGAGGGTCCTAGGCTGGCGCACATTCCATTGTTCAAAATGGAAGTTTGGGACCTCACAGACCACACAAAGTTTCTGCACTTGGCGACTGAGAAGTACATGTAGAAAATCTACTTTGAATACATGGGTGTTACAATGTTGGAGCCCATGAAGTGTGTGCACGCTGTTGAGCAGTCAGCCTTACTCAGCCTGTTGTTGGTGTCACATTATCACTACACCCCCATTAATACGATTTGTGCGCCAGCTCCTAGCACTGGTGCATGATGGTTTCCTATGGCTAGGAGAGCCTATCCCTATCATAGACATGTTGATCCATAGGATCACTAAGTTACCTTACAAAGGCGCGAACCCTACAAAAGAATTTGGAGGAAAAACGAGAGAGAAAGGATTGGTTGATAAAATGAAGAAGGAGTTTGGTCTGATTAAAAAGTTGAGAGGATATTTTATCACATCCATATCAAAATTGGTAGTCCAGTTGGCTACCTAGATCCTACCAGGAAAAGTCATGAGAAAATGTCGTGGGGATGAAGTTTGACACCGGTCATATCACTCGCATCTCAGTGCGCGAAGGGGGTTCAATACAACTAGGCCAAGTATCTATGTCAAGAGTTCCTTGTGAACTTCCACGAGGCCCAAGAGGAGATCAGGGAATTTGATTATTCCTGGCTGCTATTATCAATTATGTTGGCTACTTGGAGGTTGCCGGAGGATGGCCAGTTTCCTCTGCACAAAGAGGAATTGTCCGAGGCTGTGTGGTTTGCCTCATTATGGGCCTCAAAAGATCCAGAGTGGGTTAAGGAGATAAAGATATTTTGGGTGTTGATGGAGATATACTTGCACATGGAAATTAGCTAGTGGCCAAGGTTGTCCCCCACTTTATACATGCAACTCTCAGCTTATGCAGAATTTAAAACCGATTTTCATAGGGTCTCGATCAAAGCGCTCAAAGACCCTGAGCAGAAATGGCATGCATTACCTTATATGTTGACAGACACTGATATTCAGGAAGTTGTGGGACTTTGGCCACGGGAATGGTGCACACCTATGGAGTTGGATGCAAGAACGAGCACATGTGTAGAAATCTCTGCTACACAGAAGTGGAAGGATGTCACCAAGGAAGTTGCACACACATTGGTTGTGCAAAAGAAGAAGGAGGCTGCTATGGTAGCCACAGAGAAGGTTCACATGGACAAGGATCATGCTACCAAGGCCTAGGAAGAGCATGAGAAGAAGGATGTAGAGGAAAACGAATAGTTTGCTTCCCACCACACTGATGAGCAAGAATTGTCCGAGCATGAGGGAGGTGACGGTGAAGCGCAAACAACTCCTTTCGTCCTGAAGAAGTGCATGCAGGAGAAACATACTGGGTAGAGAAAGAAACACAATTCTGACAAGAAGACACATGTGGATCCCATGGTGCTAATAGAGGATGATCTTGATGAGATCGGTGAAAACATTCGAGGCACCACAACAAAAGTACTGGAGCAATTCGAGCAGCAATAAATGTAGATGATTGGGGGCATCTAGAATGATTTATGCGAGCTTCAGATCTAAGAAAACAAAATTCAGGCAGATGTCGGAAAGGTGAGAGGTGTGCAAGCTAGCTTGACATGGGGAAAGAGTACAGTCACAAAGATGGATTGGCCGTAGGACATCAAAATATTTCCTTTTCATGAAGGGTCATTCCATGTGGAATCAGATTAGCATCACAAGATGCTTCACAAAGTGAAAGACATGGGACTAAACCTTGCCACACTACCACTGGAGTTCCTTCATGCGCTAAATTAGGGGGTCAACGATGAGCTACAAATCAGAGAAAAATGTGCACTCATTGTTGCCAGTGAGTTCAAAGTCGACAATCAGCAATTGTTAGATGAAAAGATTGAGGCCCTAAAGGAGCAGGAGGAGTTACACACACAATGTCAGAATCTGGTCATAGCCATTAAGCAGGCCTACAATTTTGTACCCGAGTTGGGTATACCTGATGATGCAGAGGATTCTGCCAAGGTAAGAAAATTGGTTGATGCAGTGCACACTTCGAAGGAAAAGGTTGACGAGGTGACTTTCGACCTCAGGACACTGATAGCTGAGTTGAAATTGAAGTTGCAACCAACCACACTGCCAGAGGTGTGGGAAGAGAGGAATGCAACAATTAAAGAATCCATGGCTCTGTTAGATGTCACCATTCAAGGATACAACAAGCTCTTCACTTAGGAATTGGGCATATGGGATACATTGTAGGAGGATCCTACGCTGCAACAATTAAGCACGGAGCTTAGGGAAGCACATCAATAGTATGATGAAATTAGCACAATGGCGCAGATGAGTCCAACATTTCACCTGCTTAGAGGAGGGTAAGGAAAAGTTGATGCACATTCAGGAATTGCAAAAGAAGATGTCTAGGATAGAGGAATCCATCCAGTTCTTGCAGACACTTATGGAGAAGCTGAAGACTCTGTAAAGGACATAGAGGACTACACAATTGGTAATATAAGGACCAACCACAGAGAAACTGGTCCAGGAGGTGCAACAAGTAGAGAAACAGAGTACAACGGAGCTACAAGGATTGTCCAAGGCATTCAACGAACTCAGCCAGAAAGTAGAACAACCAGCTGAGTGACTCAAGGGAGAGTCATGACCTTTGTGTTGGAGGGCTTATTGGGATGGGGTACCCTGGGGTAAAATGGACTTAATTAGTCCTTTTTTTTATATATGTTTTTATAAGATGTAAAGTCTCCACTATTTCTAGAAGTGAAGCGCTTGTATGAATAAGAGTCAAAGGGGCTTAGCCCCTTGTTTTAAGTAAAATTTTGAGTCCATTTTGAGATTCACCCATAGTCCACAGACCATGTAATTGTATGAAAAATTCTATAAATAGTTGAGTCTTAGCGAAAGAAAGAGGAAAAACTAGATGGAAGTTAGATAGAGATTTGGGTTCATAGAAGAGTCTTGGGTAGAAGCTAAGGCAAGAAGGATTTGCTTCCTGCACTTAAGTAGAAGAGGAAGGCTTCGTAGAACTAGGTAGAAAGAGGAAGGTTTCGTAGCTAAGTGCATTGAGGCCTTGTACAGTCCACAACTAAGTGCGTGGACCGTTGCAACTGTGTGCGCATGAAAGTTTGAGTCAATAATCATTGAATTGAAGATCAATACAGACAATTTTCCAAATAATTACGAAGCAATTATGCTTATCTTTGTTAATGTTATATGCTGCTCATAAATGACATGTTTTATGAATTACTGATTAAATGTTATGTGACTATATTGAATTTATCTAAATAATATATGAAATGAATGCTTAGCCACTTCCGCGAAGATTCTAGTGATTTCTCTTATGTTTTCTAGCGAATTGAGTAGATCTGCGTGAACTCCAAGTTAGGATTGTTTTCTGATGCATGTAAGTAGGTGAATTGAATGTTAAAGGTCTGCAAGGACTGATCCTAGGCCTTTGTGAAGATTTGAAGGTTTCTTTAACTAAGTCCAGTAACATGCCCTAGGAGTTTATCGATATGCATGAAGGCAGATCCAAGGCACTGTAAGACATAACACTAGCCTTTGGATGCAGAAACTTGCTTCTTGCATCCCCCCATACTGCTTTAGGTGAGACTACAGCTTGCGGTATGCGGGTTGTTGCCAAAAAGGCTAGTAGTGTAGGGTTTTGTTGGTTGGTGCAAGTAACTCTTAACTTGGGTCAGAACCCCCTAAGCCAACACATCACTATCCACATTTGTAGGTAGAGGAAGAAGAGGTGGTAGAGAAGATAGAATAAATGGATGGAGATGATGACACTGGAAAAGATCATATTGGATTTCCCATTCAAGATACTGATATCAGTGTGCATATGAAGAACATCCCTCCATCTTTCCTTCCCAACTTCCATGGTATTAGGTTAGAGGATCGAGAAACCTTTCTCTTTGAATTTGAAATCCTTTGTAGATCTTATAGTTACTTTCTAAACACTCAAAATTTGAGATTGTTTCCAATAACATTGAAGGATAAATCTCTTAAATGGTTCATGACTTTAAGGACTAATTCAATAAGGTCATGGAATGATATGCAAAATATATTTCTAAAAAAATATAAAGACCATGATCTTAAGGAATAAATCTTTCGAATGAATAAAAAAGAAGATGAGAGCCTTGAGGATCTAATAGAGAGGTTCATGTACAATGTTATGAGGGGAAAATTATATCATTTAGGATCTGACACACTGAAAACCCTCTTACTTAGAACAATTAGGGATGAGTTGATTGGTGTCCTTGATCTCATGAGTAGAGGTGATGTATACCAATTATCATTGGAAGAAATTTGTGAAACATGTAAACACATATCAAGAGGAAGGGCAAGAGTAAGTAAATCAACATCAAGCTAAACTTGGAAATTTGTTTGATGACTTTAAAACAGAAATTCTTAGAAATCTAAGTGAACAAGTAGAAATGTTAGAATGCAAGATGAGGAAAAAGAAGATTCTAATATTTTTGTTGTCCATGCAGAATCACATGTTATTAAATATTTCCCAACATTACCAAGGTTGAAGGAAGTTTACCAATAGGACAATGGAGCAAGTCAATCACCAAAGAAGCTATGTTATGTAGCTCCAAGAGGACCATGTCAGTCTTGTCAACCTAGTATGATGCAAGAACCTAATTCATAATTTCAAAGTTATTCACATCCATCTAAAAGTAACTGAAACACACCCTTTGCTTGGAAACCTTAGCCATCTCAACCTGAAAACTAATCTTGGAAACAAGGTTGGCAAGGAACTTGTGGGAGAAATCCACAATATCCTCAATATTTTCGTCCATATCCTCCATACCCAACTCCATGCTATCCATACCATCCACCTCCACAATAAAAATAACTACAACCACATCCATATCAAAGATCCACTCCCACTCAACTACTTGTACCACCATTTCCAATCTCACACAAAGAAGTAGGTCAACCCACTTACAATTCTGATCCGGGACAACACTTCAAAACATCTCCTCTGGATCTAAATGGTATTCATTGTAGATCAAGAAGAGTATTGTAGAAAAGAGATTCTCTTGATGTCATTGAAGGACAACATTAAGAAGAAGAAGATTCAAATGAGAAGACCAAATAATCACAGGTTGCACGTAATGAAGAGAAGACATCAAAATCAAAGATTCAAAAAGTTCCCTCATGTTTACCATCAAATCCTCCAAGTCATGGAAAATTTTAGGGGCAAATTTTCGCCTTTGGGCTAAACTAAGGGGTTTTATATTTTTATTGGGCGAATATTTTGTATCATAGTACATTGTTACAAATTACCTCAAATTTATTTTATAAAAAATTTAGATATGAAGGTTAGCCCACCTTATTTTAAGGGAGAGGGTAAAAAAAGTAAATTTAGCTCTTGAAATTAGGAGTCACAATCTTCCATTCGCCCTCATTTTCAGGAAAATGTATTTATGATAGTTATAAATAAAAATAAAAATATAGTGGAGGTACGGTAAATAAATAAAATATTTTTTATACTTACTCCAAAGGAATGGTAAATAAATAAAAATACAAATAAACTAGAGGTATGGTAAATAAATAAAACGTCTTTTTATATTTAGTCCATAACCCTCTTTCTATTTAAGAAGGTTCAAAAACACAAGGTTTCATTTAAGTGAATCCTATGGGCCAAATACCATATTTATAAAAGAGGTATGGTAAATTAATAACAATATAAATAAACGAGAGGTATGGTAAATAAATAAATTTTTTTTTTATATTTACTCCATATGTCACCTTATATTTATGAACACACAAGCATCTAAAAAAATATAAATATAAATAAAGTGGAGGTATGGTAAATAAATAAAAATATAAATAAACTATAGGTATGGTAAATAAATAAAACCTCTTTCTATATTTAGTCCATAACCCTCTTTCTATTTAAGAAGGCTCAAAAAAGAGGTTTTATTTAATCGAATCCTATGGGCCAAATATGTTATGAAACCAGCTCAAGAAAAGATAGAAAAGATAGATCAACGCCTTAGAATTCAGCCTCTTCGAGGGGGCAACCTCCTTTACATTACATAAATGAACAATTCTTGGATGATACAAATGACAAAACCTCCTTTCTATATATAGGAGTCTAAGGGCTCATAACATAATCAGAGCCGACATAACAATAATAATGTAAGGGCACAATAATAACAATAGTGGGCTTCTATGG
>APFE030812202.1:0-15041 GCA_000404065.3 Pinus taeda | reverse complement strand
GATAATTTGCAGAAGGTGTCTTCAGGGAACATGAAGTACAAACTCAGGGGAACATAATGCAAGTGTTTTTAGGCTATGTCACTGCTCACAGGTCCCGGAATGTATCCTCCAATGTACGAAAACAGGGGTAACAGGGACGGTGACCAATGGTGACAAATTACTGTGTAACAAAAGGATTATCTTCCAAATAAATAACCCTTAATTTTTTTGTTTACTTCTAAATAATAAATATCACTATTTAATGCTAGTGATTTCTTTGACCAGGAAATGACGATTTCTCTACACAAGGAAAAATTTCTCCACTTTAAGATTAGTATAATGAAAGTTATATAATATTAACCTTATTTTCAAGAAACATAATGAGTGTTTACTGCCTTTAATAAACAAAATAATATTATATTCAAAAAGCTTGAATTCTGGAGATTTTATAATAATAAAATATATATTGAAAAATTCGAAATGGACAATTTCCTTTCCATTAGTGGGGAAAAATAAAATAAATGAAAAGTAAATTTTAAATTGTAAAATCAGTATTTAGATTATATTTAATTTATTTTAAATTGTAAAATGTGTATTTAGATTATATTTAATTTATGTTTTGTATAGATATGAATGATACACTAGAACATGATATATCTAAAATTTTGTTTTCCAAAAAATAAAGATGAAAAATATTTTTTAATTTATGAAATGGTGTTTTGTAAATGGGTTTTATAAAAATATAAAAAACTCATGAGATATTAGCTATGCATTTTTTCGGCCAAGTGAATTGATGTTGAGGCAAGCCATTTTTATCCTTAATTTTCCTTCCCACCTTTCCCAATTTTTCATTATTGGAACTCCTTGCGCGAAATCTTTCGAGTAAGTAGGAGAATATGCCAAGGATAGAGTAATTGGTAACACTTCTAGTAGAGTTTGGTTTGGCTCAACTCTTGTGGTAGAGTTTGGTATGGCACAACTCTTGTACTGCTTTCTAAAAGAGGTTTCCCTAGAATCGTACCTTAAATGGGAAAATTAAATATCTTGACGGAAAGGTTTAATGGAGTCACATTGAGAAAGGATGAAGAAATTTGAGCTATTCCAACACCACAATTAAAAGCACTACCCATCTTAAATCGGATTTCAGATTCCTAGTGGAATCTCTAGAAATAGAAGTATTTTCTTATAGAAACCCTCTGGATATTGTTGAGAAAATGTGATGTGTTGTGTACCTAATATCATTGATGGCGAGTAAGGATAATCAGGGTTGTTTTACTTTCTGTTAAATATCATTGATAACACCGAGTAAGGCTAATAACGGTTGTATTAGTTTCTAGTAAATATCATCCATAACACCGAAATGTAAAGATTCAAGGATGATTCGTGTATGGCATCTTGTGAACATGTAACATATGTCAGATATAGTGAGAACAAATTATAATTTTTTTTATAAATAGTTTATTAAGTTCACTAATTAACAAATTATTCATATTGAAAACAAATTCTAACAAATATCAAAGTTCACTGGTTAATAAATTCAACATCCTGAACCTGTGGTTTATTAATTAATAAATTCAACATCCTAAACCTGAGGTTTATATAGTTTGATTTCAATGGTGCAAATTTATTATTCAAAAAGAATTCAGTAAATAGTCACTCATAAAAGCCAGAGATCTAACCATTAATTGTTGAAATCATAATATTTTAACTGAATTTTAATAAGCAACATATTTATTGAGGAAGATTCTTCACATGAGAAGACACATTTATGAGAAGAAGATACGAAAATTAGAGTTCAAGCAAGCAATAGGTATTTTATCACAATCAATTTCAAATTGGGCTAGTTGGTTTCAATTGATTAGTAAAATTAGTAAATTTTAAAGGATTAAACTATAATTTAGTTTATAACAATTTTACTAGTTGTTTTTAAAAGTGAATAAATATTTACCATTGTCTAATTATAATATATTTTAAATTTTAAATTATATATTAATTTAATTTAAGATTATTAAAAAAAATGTCTTTACAAGTGAACTTGGTTAAAGATTCTTTTTTCTTTATAGATCTATTTGCACATTGCTCGATGTATTTATTTGTTAAACTTTTATAGGGAAATCTTTATTATCTTTAATCAAATAATTTTACAAATAAATATATGAGGTGTTGTTTCAAGATAGGGAAATTGTATTGGACACAAAATCAATTGGTTGGGAGAATATCTCAACCATACACCAATCTAGGAAACAAGTCCTAACTAATAGGAACAAAATTCTTTACATAACAAGAATCACAACTGCGACAAGTAGAAATTACATTTTCCAACACAACCCCTTAGTGACTACTTGTCTTGATATCAATCTTCAAAGTCTAGTTGTGGTCAAACAAAACAAAAGAATATGTCGATGTCCATATAAACGAGAAACCATCCACTAGCATGCATGCGTGCCAACTGTTGCAACCACCAATTTACTAGGATTCCCTTTGCATACATGGTTCTATTAACCGTTATAACTGCATTCATGTACTTGTACGTGAAAATCTCCCTCCATCATCATCATGAGTTTTATCAGATTACCCATAGCCATGCTTCGGGTTTTATCAAATTACCCTCAACCATTCCAACAATGGCTCTCAGCCACCAAGACTCAACTCAGCGACCAAGGCTCAACACTTCCATTAAGACACTCAATTCAACCACGAAGGCTCAACTCAGCCATGAAGGCTCTAACACAAACACGAAGGCTCACGAGAGACCTGACTCAACCAAGCCGAGGTTTTCGCGGCTGACCCTAAACTATGCCTATAGGAATCCCTGTCCACTTCACTCTTACATGTGATTTATGGCTTACCACAAAGCGACACTCCAAAATGGTTTCCAGCTGACCACAAACCTTCAATTACAAAATGGTTTTAAGATTTCCACTAACTTTATGGGGGTATACATGCCTCATTAAGACTACATTATACACTCTAGTTCTTGGAGTTATGAGGTACATACATTATAAATACCACTACAAAACATCCTAGACTTCTTACTAATAAAATGTGTGACTCATAATAGAACATGCTAGTGAATATATTCCACAAAGTCACACAAACTTTAACTTAGTTGTCCATCATCCTTTAATAGCTATTGTTGCTCATTTTCCTCTTCCTTTAAAATTGTTCACATCTAGGGCATCTTTATTTTTGTCAATTAAGTCTTCGAAGTCCATGATTAATCTCTCATTTGTTAGGGTTTCCAATTATAACAAAATAACTTCACATTGAGGTGGCTAATATCAATATGTATATTGATTTTAATTCCCAAATAATTGCATCATAAAAAAATTTTGCTTACCGAAGCATACACAAACAACCATGTTTTACTTTAGTCATCCTTAAAATTGGATAAACGAAGAATATGCCCTCTATATCAGAAGTTCAAGAGCTCTTCCCTAAATGTAGGATTTCCATCCCTTAATGTACTATGGATAACTATCAATGTCTTTAGTGCAACCAGTTATGAGTTTTGGCCAGTCACGTAGAAAAAGCATGTATACAATAAGCTACGTCCGTCCGAAGCCAAGATGATGAGGTTGTCAGAAAATGTTTCGTGACATGCCTTTCCTTTGGAGGACACTCGACATGATTGTGTGCCTTGAACACAATCACGTCTAACTCCTTTTAATTGTTATTGTCTTTGCACCTTGTGAAAACGAGTTTTTTGCTTTTAAAAATTTTTCGGAACAATTTGATTCAAATTCCTGATATGAAGCTGGTTGTGATCATAACGGGGCATCATTATTAGGCTCCACAATAGGACCATTGAAAACTAGTAGTAGGTTCTAATTCTTGATTAAAGATGGGTGCCACTATCAATGAATTTTCACGAGTCATCGAGTGTGTCCATGGGCCTGTCCAGCGCCGCAACTTTGGCATTTAGCTAATTCCATTGGAGTGAGGCCTCCCTCTATCCTTGACAATCCGGTCACATGCTTCATTGAATGGCGTCTAGTCCTTGAGGTTCACCGGCGACAGAAAGAAATCATGTAGAGCCCCTGCACATTGAAGGTCATTTGTTTTATCGTCCGAGATTCCTGCGTTTTGGTCCTGGTGTGGTGCAGCACAACTTCACTAAGTTTGAACAACATTATCATAGAGCACCCCACGTGGGCAATGTTGACGCCATATACCATCTTTCACAAATACCTCAATAAGGTCGCACTCAGAGCCACTCGCAAATCTTAGCCAACAATGCACAGATCGAGCAGACTCATATCTGAGGATAATAAAGCCTCCATGCCTCAGATGTCAGATCCACGCTTCGCTGCGTAGATCCACGCTAATCAAGGTTCAACCATGCTGTGGGCCGATCCACGCTTACTTATCTACACAGGAGGATGCCTTCGCAAATCTAAGGCTTGACCCGAGCACCCTCAAACCTGTAGGCTCATCCACAGTTCAATTGCACAACTATTGGAGACCGACCCCATTCTCCAGAAGGGCAACGACAACGCTCATCCTTCATCCTTCGACAGAGTTGTTGTAGGGAGTAAGGGTGGCTCCTCCTCGCCCTCCACTTCCAACGAGAAAAAATCAGGCGGCAGTCGATCATCCAAACACATTCGGCAGCGAATGAAGCACTAACAGCTCACCACAACACTATAATATCTCTTGTTATGCTCACCACCGGTTAGCCAGTCGTCAAGCGATCTGGACCTGTAGGCAAGGGATCTCAGCCTTGAAGCAATGTCAGGCTTCGTGCCACGAAAAATGTGAAGAAAATACACCAACCACTGGGTTATTTTGCCAACTCACTACGATCCATCATGCAATCTGCCAACTCACCATTGCATTGGTCCGCCAACAATTCCACGATCCGCCAAACAACAGATCAATTTACAGAGAGGCATGATCAACACTGGGTCGTCAAGAGAAAAGCTCATATAATATCCAACGATACAATTCAGTGATAATCGATTAACAACTTTACTATCACACAACACCACACTCCCTTAGACTCTCCCAACCCCTTGATTGATTTACAAAAAAAACTAAAACAATAAAAATATATTCTCTTATTGCGTCAGCCCACCACGGGATAAGGCTTAGGCTCATACAGACTGTGATACTAGGTTAAATTTCTATAAGGAAATTTATATTATTTTTAATTAAATAATGTTACAAATAAATATATGAATCAAAATAGGGAAACTATCTTGGACACAAGATCAATTGGTTTAATGGATATCTCAACCACATACCAATCTAGGAAACAACTCCTAGTTAATAAGAAAAGACTCCTTTACATAGCCCGAGTTACAACTGAGACAAGTAGGAATTACATTTTTCAACATTATTAACAAAGAAGTGCTACATAGTAGCTAGTACATGTAGCTTAGCTTAAATATAGCTTAATGAAACAAAAAAGGAACAAACTTCTTTACATAACAAGAATCAGAATTGAGACAAGTAGGAATTGCATTTTCCAACATTACTAACAACTAAGAGCTACATAGTAGCTAGTACTTAGCTTAAATATAGCTTAATGAAACAGAAAAGGAACAAACTTCTTTACATAGCAAGAATCAGAACTTAGACAAGTAGGAATTACATTTTCCAACATTATTAACAAAGAAGGGCTACATAGTAGCTAGTACTTGCCGTTTAGTTTAAATATAGCTTAATGAAATAATAAAATAACAAAGAGAAAGATTTCATCACAAAAATCAAACAACTAATAAAATATTTTATTGTTAAATGCTATTGCCAAAAGCTAAGAAATATAATTAAATAATATTGTTTATATTAAAATGCATATATTTATATAATTAGTAACCAATACAAATGGGAACTACTAAACAACCCATAATAAGACCTCAACCATTTACATTAGAAATAAATAAATTTCAATAATAATAAATAATAATAATAAATAAATTAAAACATCATAATTTTTTGGTAAAAGACAAACTAATAATAAAGATAACATTTAAAATTAAAGTTCACATTGAGCATAAATCACATAAAGAATACAGCATAAAATAATTTGAATATTTATATCAAAATCTAGCTTTCTTGCTTCGTTTAGTCCACCCACAAAGTAAAACACAAATTTGAAATGAAAAATGATAAAAATATCAAAAAGAAAATTGAAATGAAAAATAATAAAAAAGTACATGAATTTATATCCAATAACCACCCAATTCTTCCGCACAGTTGAAACAAGTCCCCTCCAGCTCTCGACAATTGCACAATAAAACAGTTGAAACAAGTCCCCTCCAGCTCTCGACAATTGCACAATAAAACACAGAGAAACATTGGGATACTCAAATCAGACATCACGACACCCAGGCTGTGTAGCGGATGAAGATCTTGTGAACGTAACACAAAAGAAAATTGATAGACAAAAAGGAAAAGGGCCAATTATAATGAATGAAGGATGGAAAATCCTTCAACTTAATGTTTACTATTTCAAATCAATGGAGGATTGACACTCTTTTCACTTAACGGTTATCTATTTCTCCGACTCAGCAATCCAGTTCCAAAAAGGATTTCAATTTTTTTCGCAATTCAATTTCTTTTTAATTCTTTGGGTAACTGTAAAATTCTTTCTATACCGTTAAATAGTTACACATAAAATACGGCTATGCAATGCTAGTGTTTTTTTGACCAGGACAATGACGGTCTATCTACATAACTTGCGATGGCAAAATTTCCCTATTTCCTGATGAGTATAATGAAGGTTATATAATGTTAACTCTGTTGTCAACATAAATAATGCGTGTTTATTTCTTTTAATAAATACAATGATATTAAATTTAAAAAAATTGAAGTGTCAAATGGTTTGATGGATAAGATTTTATAATAAAAATGTTTTTTATTTAAAATTGCAGATGGAATTTAATTGTGAAAAGTAAATTTTAAGTTGTAATTATATAACTACAATTTCAATTTAGACTATATTTAATTTACATCTTGCATAGTAATAAATAATACGATGTGCACCCTCGGATGCATGTGCTTTTCTAGATAATTAAGGCGATGGGACACGGGTGCGGCAAGGTTGGACGACACATGTCCGCCCAGCACCACTTGGTTAATGACTGGACACGACTTCAACAGAGGCAGGGGAGTTCATTTGGTTTCACATATTGGGACGCTGATATGCCTAACCTGTACACAGATTTGTCCATCCTTTCCGCATGCTTCAGCCCAAGTTG
Organism: Pinus taeda; assembly: GCA_000404065.3. NCBI lineage: Eukaryota > Viridiplantae > Streptophyta > Pinopsida > Pinales > Pinaceae > Pinus > Pinus taeda. Next base: position 7,857 of record APFE030812202.1, on the reverse strand, counting down.
GGCTTCAGCTCCATTCAATGCAAGAGTAATGGCGAGGGCTATCCAAGGAGAGGCGGTTGATGTGAAATTGAGGCACTGCAATGGACTCATTTGGAAGCTCCCAGTGCATAGCTGGTCTAGCAAAGTCATGTTACAGGAGGCTGCTTGGTTATGCTTGGCAAATTCTGAGTCGCGCTTTTCACCTCCTCCCAATTTTCTCTTCTTTCCTCTTTTAGAGTACCCTGGTGCTCTCTTTGTTCCTCATCCCATCATGGTTTGATAGCGTTGGATCAGTAGAAGGGGCAGCGCGAGGGGTGGAAGCTCTAAGCAGCAGGTCAGGAGGCGAAGCACCACGGGCTCTCCTTCTTCCTCGGCAGAAACCCCTCACTATCCCAACACCAGAAGCGGCCATGGTAGAGCAAGCCATCGCACCGCTCTCTTCCCTCTGCCCTAGCATCACTCCCCCCATACCACGCTATTCCACTTCCGAAGCACTCTCAATCAATCGATCATCACCGCAACCATTTCCATCTCCTTTTCTGAGGAGGCGGAACAAAGCACCCCGATGACCTTCCCCGGCGATGATACGCATAGAGCGGGACCAAGTCAAAACAGAGCTAAACAGGAAAAAAAAAAAAGACAAGGAAGACGAGCCTGAAGGGAACGGTGGGCAGCCCAAACGGAAAGAGAAGGTGGTCTTTGGGGACCTGCAAGAGGATTCAGCGCCACAACTTTCCACGCTAGCCATGGAGCGGCGCAAGATGGACGAGGCGGACATGCAGCTGGACGATGGTAGTAGAGAAGGCGAGCAACAGGACAGGGGCCAAACTCGGCCAGACAACCACGATGACTGGCGCTGCTCGATAGTGGAGGAACCTTCCACGAAGGAGTTCATCACCAAAAGCACCCATGCCAGGTGGCAATTCATCTAACTCTTGGTTTTTCTTCCTCTTTTTTTTCCACGTAGGAGCTCCAGGGAGGATGAATTGTTGGTTTTATGTGGGTTTATTAGCACTTTTCAGAAAATTGTGGCAAATTTTCAGTGATGTCTTCATTTTTGTAACTCTCGCACTATCAAACTGGTTTCCCCTCTGTTGGGGCAGTCCTAGATCTAGTTCTTTGGCAAGTTGAGATAGGCTGTATTCCTTCACAGCCAGAACCCCTCTGTTGGGGCAGTCCTAGATCTAGTTCTTTGGCAAGTTGAGATAGGCTGTATTCCTTCACAGCCAGAACCCCTCTGTTGGGGCAGTCCTAGATCTAGTTCTTTGGCAAGTTGAGATAGGCTGTATTCCTTCACAGCCCTCTGTAAATATCTTCTTCTTTTCTTTTAATAGATTAAACTTACTTAGCAAAAAAAAATTAATACGATGTGAACTTGATATATTTCAATGTGCTTTTTTTTTTTTTTTCAGTTAAGAAATATAAATATTTTTAACATATAATTAAATGAATGAATATATTTATTTTAATTCATATAATTAATATAATATAATTTATTTTGCTATTTGAGTGAAATGGTAGTTTGTAAAATGATTATTTAAAAAATGCAGAACAGACCTGAAATTTTAACCATCCATTCTCACCCAGAGTAAATAAATGCTTCGTTATCTTGCATTTTCCAAATTTTCATTTTTGCTACTCTCTCTATGTTAAATCTTCCGAGCAGGCCACTGGGAACGCTTCTTGTAGAGTTTGGTCTAGAAAATGCTGGGAACTCTTCTTGTAGACTCTGTTTTGGTGCAACGTTTGTACTTCTTCTAACTGGAGGCTTCCCTATGATAGCATAAATGGGCAAATTCAAGATTTGCATATGACTAAAAAGTTTAATGGAGTCACATTGGGAAAGGGTGGAAAACTTTGGGCTATTCCAAAACCATTAGAACGTTTTCTTGAATAGCATAAAATTAATGGGATCACATTGGGAAAGGGTGGAGAACTCTAGGATATTCCAAAACCACTTCTAAACGCATGGCCTTGCTTAATTCAGACTTCAGATTTCGAGTGGAATTTGTGGGTAGAAATCATTTTAGATATCTTGTAAATTGAATAAGTGTTTGCACGTGTTTATGTACGCTGAGAAAATATGATATTGTGTGTATCCAATATTGAAGATGGGGAGTTAAGGTGAATGACACTAGTTTTAGTTTTTGGTAAATATCATCTATAATATATAAAATATTTTTTGGAAAAGTCACATTGAAGATTTTGGTCTACTCGTTTCGAACCAGTGAGTTACATTGAAGATTTTGTTCGACGTGTTTTGAAGTAGCCAGTATGGTTCGTGTCCTGAAAATGAACCACACTTGCTAGTTTGCTAGTTTGAAAAGCCTACCAAATTCTTCAATATGACTTTTCTCAAAAATATTTTATACATTATTATCCATAACACTCAAATATAAATATTTTCAACTTCGATATTGTATATAATTCATAACACCTAAATGTAAATATTTTTATCGTTAATACTTGATAGGGCACATGTAATAGATGTCAGAGATAACCGATATAGTTAGAAGTTTACTGATTAACAAATTATTCATTTGGAATATACATTCCTAATCTTATTAGTTACATAATTTCACATCTTGAAAGCTAGTGCAAATTTATATTATTTGAATTGAATTAGAAGTTAATTAATTAACTAATTATTCATTTTAAATATAAATTTTTAAATTTATTAGTTTAGAAATTTAACATCCCGAAAGCTAGTTCACGTTTATATAATTTCAATTGAATATTGCAAATTTATTTTTGAAATGAATAAAGTAAATAGTCATTTAGAAAATCTAAATATCTATTATTGAAATTATTATAACCAACTTTTTTCTTTATAAATCACATGAAAAGAAACACTTATAACAAGAACATTGCCGAGAGACAATATGTATTCTAGCCTAATCAATTTCAAAATTTAGAATAGTTAGTTTTAATCGAAAATAAAGAACTTTAAAAATAAATAAATATTTTCTATTTATAAATTTTAAGTTAATTATACCAATTTTTAATTTTAAATTATATATATTGATTTATTTTAATTTTAAAATTTAAAAATATTAAAAAAATAAAATTTTTGGAAGCGCAAATTAGTTCAATTTTTTTGGTTTCCTTCTGCATTACAGGAGTACTACTATATGGATCTATTAAGAAATACTCATATCAATTTAAGTTTTTAAGTTAGGGTTCGCACTGAGAATACATCACTTAACCTAAAATAATTTCAAAGATTTATACCAAAACCTCATAACACAAATTAAAAATAACAATAAAAGGTATTACTCTCACGATCAGTAGAGGATAAAAATGTCCATGTATTTTGATCCAAAAACTACCCAATTATTCTGCACCTTTGAAACACGTGACCTCCACATCTCAGTTGATACACAATAAAACATAGAGAAAAAAGAGCATAAGGCTTTTCAGACAGAGCGACGCCTAACCGATGGAGAGAAATCTTCTGAACGCAACAAAGAAACAAAAATATGATTGTAAAATAAATTAAAAATAAAACGAATTATAATTAATGTAGGATGGACCATCCTTCATCTCAATGGTTACTGCTTCAAATGAATAGAGGATGGATGCCTTCTGTTCGGTTATGTATTTCACCGGCTCACTGAGAAAGATTGGTATATCCAATTCCAATAAGGATTTCAATTCTTTTCGCAACGGTTCATTTTTTAATCCTTGCATAGCTTTATCTAAGACAATAACGGTCTATCTAGATTCTACAGAACTTGCGATGGCAAAATTTTTCCACTTTCAGGTTACTATAATTGTGGTTCATATTATAATTGTGGTTGGATAATATGAAGGTCCATGTCCACCAGGATCCAGAAAAATTTCATCTCCTTGACTCGTGGATGATCCCTGGTAGACCACAACGAGGAAAACCATGTGGCTTCAGGTAAATCTTACTATTGCGGAGGGAACTCACTGTCCTCCGGCAACGGCTAAGCAACTAACACAATGGACAATAAAAGGCAAGCATAATGAAATTGCTTGCTTTCCTCTTGAGCTTCTCAGGAGTTCGCTAGCGAAGAACTCCTGGCATAAATATTTGGCCCAATTACACGGAAGGCCCTTCGTGCACTGTGCTGTTGGGTATTTTTTTTGCAATGGAATGGGAAAATACCAAAACCAGACAAACACCACAGAGCCAATGCTCTGTTTCCTTTGCTCCAGGATCTTTTTGCACAGAGGACCCTTTTAAAAAAAAATTACAAAGCACAGAGTATTTCACCACCATAAAATGATTTCTATTCATTAAGCAAAAACATTTACCTATTCATCCTCTTTGCTGTGAGGGATTTACCAAGAACAACATTCAACCAAAACTCTGTTTTCACCTGAGAATTTACTGAGACATATTCATCCTCTTTCACTCAGAGGGATTCACCAAAACATTACAAAAGAAATTACTCTGCCTCCTATGAAATTTTACACCACTGTGTGTAAAAATTTCATTTACATTCACTGCTGTGTGAAAACAAAAATCACAAGGATTTACACATTTACCTTTTCACTGCTGTGTGAAACTATTCATGGTTTTGAAACAAACTACCCATGGTTTTGTTCGTTCACTTCTCCTCCTGCATCTGCTTTTCTTACATTACAAAAGATTTCACACTGCTGCGTTTCATACATGCTCAAAAATAAACTCTGTTACATTTTTATTTTACGAGCTGTGTGGTTTTCTGTTTCACGCTGCTGCGAACTCACACCATCTCCTCGTGTGCAATACACCATTCAATTCCTCCCCGTGTGTGACACATTACATTTTTAACCCACACACACTCCAATCCCCGTGTGCTTTTCACATTACAATCCCTGTGTTTTCTTTCAATGGCTGCCGCGGACTCTGTTTTTCATTTTTTTTATGTGCAATTACATAATACCCATATTACAATCCCCGTGCTTTTTTTTTTACATAAAAATGGGGTCAACGATTTTTAAAACTTATATCAAAAAAAAAATAAAAAATAAACTTACGCCCATACTCCTATTTACTTTGACGTAAGAAATATTAAAGACCTTACCATAACATATGACAGCAATTAATCATAAGGTGTGGGCAGTAACGTATGGTCCACGAGCTGTATTAATTTTTGATCAGGTCCCCGTACGTACTATGAACAGATTAAACCGCGGAGAACTTCCCCTTCAATCAAACGGCGGAGAGCAAGCATCATCAATCGAACGGATATCGAACAGGGTAAGTTGACCAAGTGATACCTTCCGATGGGTGCTTGAGGCTTACGTCACGGTTGGACAGCTGTCAACATCGGAGCACCATGTCCGGAAACAGCTTTAGGCCGAAAGGTGGTGCGATATCATACTGGCGGTTTTGGTTTGCTTTGGTGGTTTTCAGTTTCCGTTGACTGCTGACCGCGCGGATGGTGAAATTATAACTTCAACACTCCCCTTTAATTTCACCTGCTGGGCATTCGGTCATACCCAAACACTTTCTCAACTCCTTGACATGCTGCTGTTGCAAAAGAGTCTTCCTCTTAACAGAGGGATTAACCTGAAACTGTGCTTAAAAGCACCTTCCTCATGATAGAGGGATTCACCATAACAATGTGCTGAAGAACACCTTCCTCTTGACAGAGGGATACACCTGTGACTATGCTGAAAAGAATCATCCTCTTGATAGAGGGATTTACCATGTGTATGCTAAAAAGCATCTTCCTCTTTAACAGAGGGATTTACCATGACACTGTGCTGAAAAGCACCTTCCTCTTTAACAGAGGGATACACTAAGAACTTCACTTCCTTTCACTGAGGGATTACTGCCAAACACTGTTTTAGATGCAGTTTCAAAACAAAAACATACATTGCACTATTGTGCATACTCATTACATTGTTCTTTTATGCTGCCGCTGCTGCATATTCTCTGCTGCATTGTTGTGCCATCTTCTTTGCTGCGTCTACCCCACACTGGTGTGTCTACACTCGCTGTTGTGTCGCTGCACTTCACTTACATTTCTTTGCAAACTCTGCATTCTTGTGCATTCTTCAAAAACATAATACTTTGTCTTTTTCTAGAACAATTACTCTGTCCCACCTTACAAATTTACACTGCTGTAAAGGAAAAATTTCTTTTCCATCTCCTGCTGTCCATTACCTTTCATTTCTTCAACAAAAATTTCATGCTGTTGCATTTTCTTCTTTGCATTGCTGTGTAAAAACACATTTCTGCACTCTCTCTTAGTTCTAGTTTCATTTTCTTCGCACTACTGTGCTTCTCCTTCTTGCCATCACGCTGCTGCCTTTTCTTATGCACTGCTGTCCATACCCATAACCATAGACTCTGTCATCCTGGGTTTTTATTTGCTGTTGCGTTGCCTCTGCAATTTGCACTGTGGCTGCCTTTTGTTTCATCATAGTGATGTGTGCCCATACACTAACTCTTTACTCTCCATTACTTGCATATAGAGAGAAATCATCCTCACGCTGTTTTGCGCTGCATTCTCCACACAACAAAACAAATAATTAACACGGGCTGCTGCCCTTTTCTTTACACCTTGCTTTACACAATCTTAGTCTTCATTCATTTTTTTTACACAATGCACTGTTGTGCAGTACCTTTCATTTTCTGCTGCCACACATTATCATTCACCCATGTGCATTAAAAATCTGCTGTCCCTATTTCTCTTTATGCATTTCTTTGCATGCTGCATTGCATATGAAGAAAAACATTACATTTTTTTTACTGTTGTTGTACTCACTCTGCTGTGAGTATGTTCTTTCGCATTGTATAGAAGGAAACTACCTTCCATTGCTATGCATTTCAATGCATGTGCTCCATAACAAAAATTCAAAAACTGATGTTTTATGTTCTATCTTCCCACTGCTGTGAGGGTCTCCATGCTTTGCATACTTTTCTTATTGCGCTGCTGCACTTCACATTTGAGCGCTGCCCCTTTTTCTTCTCTGCTTTTATGGAAGATTTAACTTCATATTTTTCCCTTATAAAAGGTCTTCATTAAAGAGTGACTGTTAAGACAGTTCAACAACAAAAATTACAAACTCCCCTTTAATGTGTGCTTGTCTTCTTTTGGCAGACTCTTCTCAAAACAAATTTAGATCCACTGGGGAGTTCAAGGGATTTTCGGATTGCTTTTCCTTCCTTCTCCATACTTGTGTAACTTTCTTCTTTTGCATGGGTTTAGCTTGTGTAAGAGCCCATGTCAAGTTACAATCTCGTGCCATATGACCAATGTCATGACACTTGAAACATTCAACATTTTTCATGAATAAAAATTCATGATTTCTTCTTGTGAAATTATTTCTTGGAGATTGTCGGGGACCACAACATCTATCTCCATGAAATTCTCTACAGTCTTTTGCCATATGACCAAAGTTTGAGCAAGAATAACAATAACCAAAAAATGAACTTTGGTACCTGGGAGATGGAGGTTTCCTTGATGTACTTCTGAAGCCTTGCTGCCTTGAGATCCTTTGATGATCACCATTGCCTTTTGCCTTTTTGCCATCAGCTACATTTCTTCTTGGAGCTGGTTTTCTACTTGGAGCAGGATTTCTTCTATTGCAGCCTTCATTTTTCTCCTTGCCTTTGCTGGAACTAGGAGCATCACCATTTCTTTCTGGCTTCTTCACATCTCCTTTGCTTAAAGCATTTTCATCCTTGTTTGAGGATTCACCTACATACCCAAGTCCTGATTTATCAGATGGAGATTTGTGATAGCTGAGCATGTCATCCAAAGCTTGAGAGCTCTTCATGATCTTGTTCATCCCTTCAACCTTCTTCCTGAGGAGGACAATCTCTTCTTCTAATCTTTCACACTCAGCATTCTTCTTTGTAAGCTGTTCCTCAGTTTCTTCCTTGCTACGAGTAGCTTCAGCTGCTACTATTTT
>APFE030812200.1:0-58116 GCA_000404065.3 Pinus taeda | reverse complement strand
AGGAGGTTGCCCCCTCGAAGAGGCTGAATTCTAAGTCGTTGATCTATCTTTTCTATCTTTTCTTGAGCTGGTTTCATAACATCGTCTAATTAGAACAATTGACTTCCATGGTCTTTATTGCTTATGCATGATTTCCCTCCATGGTCTTAATGAGTTGAGGTTGGTTCAGCTTCATATCCTTAATCATTTGAGCCAACCCCTTGATGAGATCCTTATCATTCTCATTTTCTTGAGTTTTGATCTTTCTTTCATCTCAATATTTTTCTTCAAAGACGCCAATTATTGATTCTAGAGAATCAAAACTGTTAGCAGGTAATTCTAAGAACCAATCCATTGCATTTCCATCTACTGAAAAGATGAAAAGTATCATTTTAGCATCCTCATGGTTAATATCATGGCACCATTTTCTCACACAAAGGTGGAAATTCCTAAGATGAGTTTTAGTACTAATGGCATTGTCACCTAGAAAACTAGGCAACTCTTCAATAGCCTCAATGGCTTCATCCGAATTGAAATTTAGATAGCTTGAAATGTTAGTAAAATTACAAGGGGCGAACAAATCATTCATGATGTCATGCTCACTTGACCTTGAAAGAGAGAATGGATACCAAAGAGAGGCTCATGTCCGAGATTAGCAAGAAATATACAAGAAGCAAGCTTCAAGCAGATATCCTTGCAGAAAATGAAATAAGTGGAGTCGCCACTTGAACAAGAATCTAACTCTAAAATCCAACATGCAAAAACCAAAAGTTAGACGTATTTCTCATGTACGAGAAGACTTGTCCCTGACAACAGTGCCAAAGATGTTGACCCTACCGCCTACACCTACCTACAAGTTAGTGAGAAAATCCTTCAACCCCACAAGGTGTGGTTGGTGGCAGGGAACTCAAAGAAGGGGTTGTCACACTAATCCCGACTCTCTTCATTTGAGCTATCTCCAAGGTTAGCTGAGGGGGGTGGTCCGTAACGAAAATTTAAGTTAAAAAAGATGTGAGTTTCTAGGAGAATTGTTAGAGTTAAATAGATTATTTCTTTAAGATTTATAGGCAAAATTGATATAAACAATAACCATAAACACATAAGATAATCATGAAATACATAAACAACCAGTGCCTTCAAAGTATTGCTCTTTAAGAAATGAAAAAGTTTTTTTGCTTAGAATGGAGTGAAATGCTTTCAAATGGAAAGCCCAAATAACCTTGGACTTGAGTTTCCAAATGGAAAAGGATTACTTAGCTTATGCTTTAGCTCCCTTTCTTCAAACTTGAATTGCCTCCAAGAACACCTATAGGAAAGCAAGCAAAAGAGTTAGCATGCAAAAGAAATAGTGCCTCAAATGCTAGATAAATCCAATATGCACACAATGAGAGAAGAAAATATATGATATTTTTCAAGATGGAAAAGAAGCAAAGGGCTCATGAAATCCCCTTTTCAATAAATATCTTGATGTCTTATGAGATTGTTGGCTTGAACAACTTGTGGGATCTTTGATATCCTTGGAGGTGACAATTCCAACCGAAGAAGTCCTCACACTCCAATAGACTTGGCAACCTATCCTTTGAACATACAAATGCTTGCAAACCAATTGTTAGTGCAAAAGAGACATGGCATATAGAGACCAAGTTGAACTTGTCATTCAACCAAAAATAACAAGTTACAACAAGAGCACAAAATATACTAAGCCCAAAGGAGATTTGAGATAGCTGCAAATCTCTCCTCCCTAGACAATAATGCCCTCAGGCAAATTCACAAAAAAACAACTAGATAGAAATGTAAAATCAAATGAATAATAACATCAAATGAAATCGGTATACCTCATCAACCAAAGAATGCACCACAAGAGAAGCTAGTAACCCCAAAGACCTTTTTTTTATTATATGAAAGATGAATACAAAATCCAGTAGATTCTCTGGAATCCCAATAGCTCGTTCTATATGATCTATATGAGAGCCCATGGCTCTATTATATAGAGAGTTGGGAGTAAATCTCAATGAAGAATGAAAATGGAAAATGGAATTGGAGCCAATCATAATGAAGAAGTGATTAAACAAGTGGCATGAGGTGACAATCCCAAAGATAAATTCGAATTTGTTAAATGGAGCTCCAATGCCAAGTGTAAAAATCAAATTCTGACAAGTGGACATCATTTTCTTCTTCCCTTATGTGCCAAATTCAAATTTTATAGTGGAATGACAAGTGTATATGGGTGGTAATCCACGTGGGGACAATTTCCCACAAAATCCTCCACAAAGTATTCTCCCAAATACTCCCAGATGTACATTAGCTTCACAAATTCGAATTTCCAAGTAAGCAACTTTCTCATTTAATGCCAGAAATTCGATTTTATTTGAGCACATGTCCTTTCCTTAATTTTAGAAGTCCAATCACCTTGGGACTTCACTTTAACTCCCCATAATTTTCCACCTCGTTTCCACAACATTTAGCATGTGTGGATATTTAATTTTTGGCTTAATTAATTGCCAGATTTCCCACTAAACTTAGGAAAAGTGGGTTTTAAGGGTCCAAAACACATTATTAACCCCTCAAAGTGTGTCATAATAGAAAGTTGAGGGCAACAAGTGTAATTTTGATTATTCACACCCCATACAACTTCTCTAGACTATACTTTTTACAATTTAAATACAATTTTATTTGCATTTTTTTACGGCGGGAAATTTAGAAAATTAAAAAATGGCTACCTAGACCTAACCAAATTCCACGAAATTTTTTGTGTGATCTAGTATGGTAATATACATCGACTCTAGACACTAATATGTGTTAGAGGCTCAGCCTTCAAACCATCACCCCCACTTTAGGGTAAAAAGTGAGTGAACAAACCTAGAAAATTATCCACCTTTGAAAAAAGAAGGAATAATTAACTAGATAAAAAGAACACTCCAAGGTGTACTCATTTGATTATCAAGTCCTAACATCCTAGGCCTGTTACAGACTCGAAAACTCATCATTACTAGTATCACTTATAACAAATCGCCGTAGGGTGTGAAATCTAGGTACAAGAAAGATGACGAGAAGATAGAAGTAGAGTTTAAAAACTATGATGATTGATGATATCTAATGGTACAAGTGTCCTCTAGACCATCCTTAGGCATGGAGTCTTGATATAATCATCAAGTACCACTCCAGTGATCAACATCCTGCATCATATCAAGTTGAGAAGACATCGAACTCATAATGTCAATTTTAAAATTTTCTAATAAATTTCCAATTTCTGCACGAGTTGCTCAATTATTTGTTGTCTTCAAAATCCTAGCAGAGGGATCTAATGCTATGGTTTGATTTCTAGCAGATCCTATAGAACACCTTCGACAAAGTTTAACTACTCCATCATAGGGTTCCCTAGATATATCTCCTTTCCCCAAGAGGTTCAATATATTTAGGTAGTCTTCCCTCATCCCTTTAGTAAATAAGTAAAATCACTATCTACTTATCCATTTCACTATACTTTGACATTTGCAAATTATACTGAAGGAACTCCACTTATTCTTTTAAGTTCTCTTCTGGAGTTTGGGAAATTTTGAATATTTCATCGTTCAAGCCCCTATACCAACAATAGTCTTGGTATTTTTCTCAAAAACCTTTCCTTTTTGCATCCTAGGTATTAATAGTTCCCCCATCGGGTCCCATAGATCATCTTAAGTCTGGTCCTTTCAATGTGGCAGGAAACAACTTCAATTTGTGTTTCTCGGTGGTGTAGCCATAGCTTCTACAATGGATATAAAATTCAAATATGAATGTATCAGGGTCTTCTGAGACCATACCTTGAAAAGTTGGAAGAGCGGACAAAGGTATATTCTTCATTTGAGCTTGCCCTTGAAGATCCCTAATAGGGAAATCAAAGGTAGTAACTAAACTTCCTTCCATGGGATTCATTGGAAGATTTTGAGTAGTTGTTACAAGTGGCTTCCTTGGTGAAGGAGATTGTTCTTCCCTTGGTGATAGAAAATGCTTTGGCTAATCAGGTAGATTTGATGATTTTAAAGAGTCCTCGGTACTCTCTGTAACAGTGAGTTGTTTCACCGTTCTTCCAAAATTAATCCCTGACCATTTAAATATGTATCCTTGTAACCTTCCTTCGGAATTTAATCCTCACCTCCAGTTGTTACAGAAGGGATAGAAATCTTAGAACTCACTTCTGAAGAATCCCTGAATTCCTCCTCCTTATCTATAATAGATGTATCAAGAGTTTCTAGCTTATGTGGAGTAATTTTAATGAGTCTCTTTTTCTTTATTACCTCCCCTTGAGTGGAAGATTCTACTTTAGCCTTCGAAATTATTTTTTGTATATAAGTTTTCCTTCCAAGATCATGATTCTTCTTTTTCCTTCCACGTCCTCTTCCTCTTGCACGATTAGCAGGGTTGGTAGCATTGTGCTTGTATTCTTCACTACTCATGCAATGCAGTCCTATGTGTTGATCCAGATAAGGTCGAGCCCGCTTTGGTATGTTGAAGCGATGCATAGGTTCTTACCTCTCGTCTTACCACTCAAAAACCTCAGGGTCAGGGATACATCTACCACACATTCAAATCATTCACATAAATGAAATAGTCACACATGCACCTCTAACATCCTTCCCCGACAATGACACTAAAAATGTCAGGTGAAACAATTGTTCCTTTAAATAAGAGCAATAGATTCACTCTTACATTTAATTATCTATTCAGGTAGGCTTAATTTTTACAAGACCGTCGCACAAAGTCTATGCTAAGGTAAATGATGACTAGTATAAAAGTATATCAACCCAAAGTTGTTTCACACTCACTCTCAACAACCAACAAAATTGTTACACACTCCACACAAATTTAGTGCAAGGAAATGTTGCAAAATAAGCTACTCTATCATTCAACCACTCTCATAGCACTCCTGAAAACCATCCCTCATTCAATCTACACACATAAAAGAAAGTGCAATCCAAACAGTAAAAGCAAAGCAAATAATTCACTACCACACTAAAATGAAGGACTGGTTCAAGACTTAAGTTGTCACACCATCCAAATCTTACTACAATCAATTAAATTTCACACAGAATTAACTATAATGGTAGGAGTAATAAGACTCACATAACTGAGAAATATTTATGTAATTAAGTATTTCACTCTAACTAACCATTAATCCTACTAAGAAGGAGGGCCCTTCCTCTTCAGCGAGGTTTGGTACACTAAAAGTACACAGACTACTTAGAGGAAATTATTGAACCACAAAGTTGAGATTTTGCATTAATAAAACTATCATGATTACAGAGCTCTGGAGTTCTACCCTTCCAATCCTATTCTCTAATTCTTCACTCTAGCCCTCACAGGAAAACAATCTTCTCTTTTATATATCTTAATTACAATGAGAAGACCATCATGAGAATCTTATGATTCTCATGTAATCTTAGAATAAAAATATATCTTAACATTTACATAATGATTTCCATGGAAGGGATGAATTTATAACAGTTTCTTTCAATTACAAATAAAGTTACAAAATATCTCAACCACATGATCTGGATGCTCCACAAATATCTTTGAGTGATGAGTTATTTCTCTTGACTTTGATGTGCTCCTAGATCTGGTCTTATTAAGAAGGCAACACATGCTTAGACAAATTGTCTGTGTAACAGCAACAACTCATGGATCCTTTAATCAAAATCGATAGAGGAACTGAAATGTAATCCTATAATAACAAACTTCAATAGACCATTCAAACTTGAAACATCCCATATATTAGTTTTATAATAAAAATTAGCCTAAAACAGTAGTTCTAATGCCAAATTATAAGTAGAATTGGACTAAGAAAGTGATAAGTGAAACAAGACATACCTAGGTGAACGAGGGTTGTTATAGTAATAAGATATGGTCCTGTTGGTCAAAAAGGAGTAAAAGAAATAGAAAAATAAGTAGTAAAAAGATGACAATTTTGTGACCAATAGAACCATTCAAGATGAAGATGATGATACACTCAACAAAAGTGTTGCTTCAATATTCATCTCATTATACATAATATCACATACCATCTATGTTGATAAAATTCATCCTATTAATTCATATTTGAAAATTCATGAAATACAAATATCCATCACTTGGAAGCAGCCAACAAATCAACTAACAATCATTAGTAAGCAACCAACAACTCAACCAATAATAGTTGGTAGGTAAGTAGCCAACAACTCAACTAGAAATGGCTAGTAAGTACCAAACAATTCAAAATAAACAAGGGGCATCATGTACTGCTGGTATTATGTGCCTTCCAACCTAGTGAGGGGGGGAATCAATAATTCAAAACATTAAAAAACAACATTGGTCATATGTCACGCATTTTTTTTAAATTCCTACAACTAAAAATCAACAAATAACTATAAATTATCATGCATCATGCATCATTTTTAAAATGCAATTTTTAATTGCATACACTATCCTATTTTTCATCCCCCCACTATTCTTTGTATATGTTCCTTTTTTCTCAATAGTACATGGTCGACAACTCCTATTATGTGACATAGAGTCCACAAAGAACAAAGGTTGGAAATATTTGTGGGGGTCAACTGGTCTATTTATGCTAGTTTTTACAATGAGGAAGCTTATGGTCTCAAATGATCTCCACCACTAGAGATTTTGTCATCCATTTCACTATTAATCCATAACCAAGGTTATGAGGTTTAAATAATGTCTTTATATGAGAATCATTTAAACTTTTATCTATGACATGGAAATAGTTAAAACATGATTATTGTCCAATATAAAAAACTTATCCATGCAAAGTGTTTACATATGAAAAACAATGGTCATTTCAATATTGGTTATCTTATAATAAATAAGTTATTCTTCTTTAATTAAATGTATGCCTCTTACATTATTCCAATGTTCAACCTGAAAAAATAATGAATAATAAGTTGTTTGTGTTACATTTTTATTGCTAATATATAACATATACCTTACCTTTAGATCTCATTAAAAAAAATTATGAAAAGGTATTATATTAATCTAAAGGATTTGGATAATTGCAATGTTTAGTATTGGTAATTGCACTTTATACCATCAAAAAATTCAACAATCGAGATACATATGTACCTCTCTTTACACAAGCACATGGTCTTCACATTGCTTAGTGAAGGATGATTTAATTTTTCATGCATCGTATTCTTGTCTCATTTGATGCATGGATGAGTTATTGAGTTGGGCCAAAAAAAATATAATAATGCTAGGAGGTGAAAGTGACAATAGATTATGGATATAAAAACACACATGCAAACATTGCCTTCTCTATGTTGGGCAAACATGGAGGTTCTCAAAGGTGGTTTTGTGTTATTCACATAAGACACCTTAATGCATTTACGTACTCAAGTAAGTTAAAATGGTTGGAAAAGTTAATGCATACTTTAGAATTGGTTGGAAAAGTTAAAATGTAGTCTTTACAAACCATATAGAACTCTAGAGTTGGTTTACATTTCATACCAGCATTAATTTTTATCATCTTTATAAATCTTTCATTTTGCTTGTTACGATAGAGATATTGTCTATATGTGAGTTATTATAGATAATTAATTATATTAAAATAAAAATAAGAAATTAATATAAGGGTGTATAAAATATGTAACATTATTACTTTTTTAATGGAGGTATTTCTTCAATTAATCAGGGAAATGATCTATCGATAAATATGATTCAATAACTTGTTTGGTAGGTGTCTATTTATAGTTTGTAGTAATTAATATAGTGTGTATGTGAAATTTTATACGATATTAATATTTTCTATTAAAATATAAAATTGGAGAATATTTTTGACAATACAAACTAGTATGTAATTAAACAGACACTCTTACCCCATAGTGGTTATCAAGGGTTCAATAACTTATTCATAAAGCACCTTCTTAATTTGCAGCTTAACCCATGTAATTTGTATATAAAGCTTGTAACCAATCCATACTCTTCACTAATATTGTAAGGTTGGAGAATATCTTTGACATTGAAAAATGATATATATAAATAAAGAAACATACTTACCTCAATAGTCGTCAATGAAGGATCAATAACTTGTCCTCAAAGTACCTTCATAATTCATGACTTGGCAGGTGTAGTCAGCTTGTGAAGTTATATAGAAAATTTATACTTTTTGATAGAAAACTAAATAAATGAGACTAATACATCTCTGTAACAACCTAAATGAAAAAAAACAATACATCCTCGACATTTTCATTGATCATGCTCTCCAACTAATTATGTGTAGGGGAACTTGTTCCTTATTGTGCATGCAAAAGTGTAGTCAGCTTGTGAAGTTATATAGAAAATTTATACTTTTTGTGCTTGTGATTTGTTTTTCTAAGGAAAAAATATCAAGGAAACCCAAGGGATATTTCCCCACATTTGTGACAACATCCCTAGTAAACTTGTCGACGTAGAATAGTGTACCTTACCTAGGGGATTTCAGAGCCCATAGGCTTAGAACTAACCCAATGCCCATCAACATTAGCAACAACCAAATGAGTTGACTCCTTGGACTATATGTGTGTGTGTATGCACATATATGTACATATCTATGTATGTATAATACATATACACATCGTTACTTAATGAGTGGAAATGAAAGGTATAGCATAGTTGTTGCATTTCTTCTTCTCTTAATATAATGCTTTATTTGTATGTTACAAGATTTTGAAAAAATAAAACTCTATGAAGAACAATAATAAATCATATCAACAAATGGAATGGAATGGGTCAAATTATGTCATCAAAATTACAAGATGTCTTGTTTAAAAAGTTGGTGCCAAGTTATGTCTACTTAGATATTGCCTTGTCCCTAACATGGCATGAACCAACTCTCAATTGGTCTCTACAACTAGATTTTCTTGACTTCATCCTTCAACTCTCACTCTAATGATTTGTTGTAAGTGTCTAGTTTCATATGTTTGTTCAAATCCAAAGGTAGTTGAACCCCCTAAAGCACATTAAATCTTTTCCATTAGACATAACATAACATATATAAACTAATAAATAGATATAAAAATAAAATAACAACATATAGAAAAGAATTTATTACCTCAATGTTTATTTGTGGATTAATAACATAATTATATAATTTCTTATATTGACATCATATGCAGTATGCAACGTCATTTACTTGTCTTTGTTGGTATCTTTCTAAAATGTGTGGTGGCCTAGAAACATAATTGTTGATATTGCACTCCCCGGTTTGTAATATGACAAAAAACACGTATGTAGCTAATCTATATTTGGTTAAGAAGTTTTATAGTGTCCCTTGTAAATCACATGCACTCAAGGGCCAAACAATGATAATTGTTTCTATTTGCTTCATTTTTTGTTACCCCAAAAGTATCATGACTAATAGGGTGGCAATTGATGTTCCATATACCAACAATAAGAAACAATTTCAACAATCCAATTGCAATTTTAACATTCAACATTGCAATTTCAATGACAAAATACACTTAATTGTCAAAATGATCATTAATAATAAAATGGCCTACTGCAATGGTAAAATTTTTGGCAACGAGTAATGTAAATTAGAGAAATTTTTAAGTATAACTCGAAATGGAGATTCCATTAAGACATGACAAGTAATAGAACTTCAACTTCATATTATCAACCATATTTGTACAAAAAATTGAGCAATCTTAATTTAGAATTTGAATTATTGCAAACACAACAAATTCACTAAAGAGGAATGCAAATAATAATAATCATTAACTATAACTTAGACTTGGTAATCCACGAAGGCATTACAAGGAGTAAAATCTCAAATCAATGTTTTCAACACTATTCTTTATAGAACTTTGATTGAAAGAGTCTTAAATTAAAGTTTGAACTATTACCACCACAATAATTCCAACAACAAAGAAACCAAACTATAGCGATCATTGACTCCAACTTAGACTTGACATTCCATGAAGACATTACAAGCAATATAATCCCAACTCAATGTTTTGATTAATACTATTCAAAGAAGTAGTGTCAAGCTAATTATGCTTAGGTATTACCTCCACCCTAAACACATTATATACTTACTCCAAAGAAGAAATGCCAAGCTACTTATGCTTGGGTACTGCAGCCACCCTAAACACATTACATAGTTACTCCCAATTCTTCTTTGAAACTAACTTTTCTTTGACTTTATTCAATGACTCTTACTCTATTGAATTCATTTGAGAGTCTAATTTTACAATCATGTTCTTAATGCACCAAGAATATTTGTTTGAGAGTCTAATTTTGCAATCATGTTCTTAATGCACCAAGAATATTTGTTGCTCAAATGCAAGGCAAGTGAAGTCCCTAGAACACGTTATATATTTGCCATTAAACAAAGCATAGATTATATAATAACAAACACAAATAAAACCACTTCTTACCTTGATTTTTATTTGAGAATGTACAAACATAATTATATATTTTCCCACGTTAACACCATATGTAGTATGCAACATCGTATTGCTATCTTTAATAGTCTCTTTTTTATATGTTGTGGCACTGGAAAATTTATCTTACACTCTCTGGCTTGTAATATAAATGGCAACCATTTGTCTAATTGATATTTAATTTGGTTAAATAGTTTTGTAGCATGAACTTTGTAAACCTCATGCATTTAGGGGACAAACAACGATAAATGCTTTTAATTATTTCTTTCACCTTATATTAGGTCAAAAAATTTATCACTAAAAGCTTATGATATTTTTCCATTGCATCTTTTTCTCCTTGGAAAAAAATGTATCTTTAATTCCATTCAAAATCCAAAATACAAATTATAATGCAAGCTTGCATAGGCTCAAAAAACTAATACCTATCAGATTATTCATGTCTACTACATACCAGTTGAGTTTCCAACATTAAGTTGCTAAGAAAATACATTCCCAAAACAGAGACGTGCTAATCAATGACATTTATATCAAAAGACAAACAAGAGTCTATTCATTAAAATTGACATAATTACATAAGATAACCCACCCACAAACACTTAAAATTTAAGAACATTGGTTTGTTGTGTTCTTTAAGGTTGTTTGTGGGTTAGTCCTTTAAAAAATTTTGTATTTTTTTTTACGACTGGCTCCCCTATGCGCATGAGCTGCATCGGTGAGCTATTGCAGAGCGCATCTGTGTGCTACTTTGTCAATATAACCCCGGGAGGGGGCCTCGAGGCCGATCCACCTCTTCCTCTCGATCTGAAGGCATTCAGGAAACTCGAAGTTGCATGCAACAAATGCCTAGTGAATGAACATCAGCATTCAAAAGGTTGGAAACCATCCCCACGTTTGCCCTGCCGACTGAAGAACCCTGTAGATTAGCTCTAAACCTAGCAAAACGAGGGCTATAGGGCAGTTCAAAGCCGTGGATGCCTGGTTGCAAAGGAACTAGAGATCTCTGGTAAAAGAAGGAATCAAAAACCACTTTGTAGGCAAGGGATTCTTCGTGTTTGCATTTGACTCAATAGAGGACAGGAATCTCATATTCAAAAATCGTCTGTATTTCATGGGCCCTCAGGGTCTATACCTGAATCAATGGACCCTGAATTTTGACCCAACTCAGGATGTTCCCTCGGCTGTCCCCGTTTGGGTATGCCTGCCTCACTTACCCCTACACTGTTGGAACCCAAAATATTTAGAAACCATAGGCAATAAGCTCATAAAGTACATAGATCGTGCAGAAAGGAAGCACCAGTACTCCTGCGCGAGAATTTGTGTAGAAGTCGACCTGGAGGAAGGCCTCCCTGAAGCTATAAAGCTCACAGTGGTTGATTGGTCTCACATTCAAGTGCTAGACTACGAGCAACTCCCGTTTAAATGCAGGCATTGCCACGACTATGGACATTTTGCCAGACATTTCAAAAAGAAAACAGAGGATGAGGTCGAGAATTCGAAGGTAGAACAATGGATTCAGGTCCAGAAACCAGCACCATCTAAACATAGCAACAGAATCAAAGGGAAAGGAATGCCCATGGGGAGTGGGGCACCTCCCTTGGTACAAGGGGAGGGAAGCACAACCCCCCCAAGAGCAGAGACCTCCAGAAATCCCTTTGAAATACTTAGCACACCAGAAGAACCCTTAGCTCCAACAGCTAAAGAAGAGGCCAAACAGCAGCCCATAACTATGGTAGAAGATAAAAGACTGGAGGAAACAGATCCTATACAAGCTGGACCTCCAAAAGGTGCCTCTGGCCCCCCATCCTATTCATATATGACAAGGACGAAGTCTCCAGAGATCTCTGGACCCTCAGAAGATGAGACAATCGGGAGGCCCTCGTAAAGAGTTGGGAGGAAATCTCACTGGGAGGCAAGGGAAGAAGAGGCTAAGAGACAAAAAATACTAGGGAGCCAGCTCACGATTGAGATGTCCATCGGTAGAAATACTAGAACCAGGCCTCCCAATGGAGGGTTTGCTCCCCCCTCTGCCAATAAATAATGCGTTTAGTCTCTTAGAATTGCAGAGGCCTAGGGAATCCCTTAAAATCTGAAGCAATGAACAACCTTTTGAAACCATAATCCCCTGAGATCCTCATGAGCCAAGAGACTAAAATAGAAGGGGATGCCCTTCTTAATCTCAGCAAAGCAAAATGGAAAACAAAAGTTGGAAAAGCAGCAAGTGCAAGGGGTACATGTGGTGGGCTCGCCACTCTTTGGGAGGATGACAAATTCCAGCTTGAGAGATCCTTCCAAACACAACCTTAGATCTATACCGAACTCCGTCACCTTGCAAGTAAGAACACCTTTGCCCTCTTTAATATTTATGTCTGAGTCCTCTATGCAGAAAAGAAAGACTGCTGGCAAACCCTGTCCGATTTTCTAGATGCTTACTCCCCCAAGAATATAATACTATTAGGAGATTACAATCTAATCCTTGAGCCAAAGGAAAAAAAGGAGGAAACAACAGTAGAGACCATTTCCTTCCCTTTGTGGAAGACCTGATTCAACAATGGGAACTAATGGATTTTAAGCCAAAAAAAGGGCTCAATACTTAGTCAAACAAAGGAGCTGGGGCAGAGCACATATCAGCCCAATTGAACAAATTTTTACTTCAGAGCACCTTCCTCTCTCAAAAGAGGATTATCTCCACTAAAATTCTGCCAAAGTTGACATCAAATCACAAACCCATTCTTTTGTTGTTCGAAGAAGAGGAAAAACTGGGGCCCATCCCCTTATGATTCAGCCCCTTCTGGGCACAAAGGGATGGGTTTATGGACACAATCTTGAAGGCTTGGTCCATCCATGTTCTTGGATCACCCAGCTATGTGTGGGAACAAAAACTAAAGGCCACTAAAATATCCTTGAAATGATGGATATTAAAGCCCTCAGACTCCCCCACTAGGCTTAGAAAGCATACCACCAAGCAACTGTTCGATCTACAACTGAATATGGAACAACAAGACATTACCCATTTAGAAATCTAGAATGAGCAAGAAGCCCAACTTAGCACTCTTCAACACTTTAGAGTGGAGAAAGAATCCCTTAGGCTCAAATCTCGTAATCTTTGGCTCCTGTCTGGAGACAAAAAAATTGCCTTGTTCCATAAGCAAATTTGATCCCTTATTTATAGAAATCACATTGCTAAAATTACCTCCTCTCATGGGACTATCCTCGAAGGCATAACTATGTTAAAAGAGGCTACAACCTCTCACTTCTAGCAATTGTGCAAAGAATAAGGTTTGGACGATAATGAGGAATCATCAAACTTCCTCTCTCACGTTCTAAGAATGGTAAATGAGGAGGATAACTCAAGACTTCTGAAGCCCTTCACCGAAGATGAAACTAGCAATGTCATATGTTTGATGGAACCAAACAAAGCTCCAGGACTCGATGGGTTCTCCATTCATTTTTATAGAATTTTCTAAGACATCATCAAGGCTGATTTGTTTTGAATGATCAAGGGCTCCACCCAAAAAGCCAAAGTGTGAGGAAGCACAAACTCCACTTTCCTAGCACCAATCCCAAAAGAATCTAACCCAATGGCTTTTGATCGATTTAGGCCAATTTCGCTTTGCAACGCATCCTACAAAATTCTCTCCAAACTTCTTGCGAATAGAATTTAGCCTCTGCTAGGAAAACTCATCTCTCCCAATCAAGGCAGATTTATTAAAGGCAGAAATATACTGGATATTGTGATCCTGGTGCAGGAAACCATTCATTATAGCCACCAACGCAAAGTGCAAGGGATGCTCATTAAGTTGGACATGGCGAACACCTTTGACCCAGTAAGGCACTCTTTCCTCCTCCAAGTTCTTTCCGCTTTTAGCTTCATCTCTAATTTTATAAAAGTGATTAAAGCATATATTGGAGAGCCATGGATATCCCCTTTAGTAAATGGCAGGTCGTCCAACTACTTCAAAGCTTTAAGGGGCATTAGGCAAGCCTGCTCACTGTCCCCCTTCCTGTACATTCTGATGGTAGATTCCCTAAGCCGAAAGCTGACAACAGAGAAGTTAAATGGGACACTTCCAGGCATCAAGGCAATGAGAGGAATAGACCCAATTAACCATGCCTTGTTCGTCAATGACTCTCTGCTCATGGGAGGTGCCTCCATTAAAATAGAAAGGGCTTTTAACGATGTTATTCAAAGCTTCTGTAGAGTTTCCAAAGCTCTAGTCAATAGGAGGAAAAGTGCACTGTATGGTTGGGCAATAGATCAGCACACAGTCCTTTCGATTACTCAATCTCTGGGCTTCATGGGCTTCACCTCCTAGGATAATCTCAAGTACTTAGGCCTGCCTTTAACTCTAGGAACCAGCAAGGCCCCTCATTGGCTAGAAATAATTAGCAAAATCAAGTCAAAAATGACTTCTCAGGGCGGCCAGTGGCTCACCACAGCTGGGAAGCTTATCGTTGTTAAATTTGTTTTCTCATCGCTTCCAATCTACCAGGCTTCGTTTCTATTGGCCCCAAAAATGATCACCGAGTAGATTTCTAAGTTGATTCGAAACTTCCTGTGGGAAGGAGGAAAGGGGAATCAAAAAAAAAATCACATGGTCAGTTGGGACATAGTGAAAAGGCCAATATCAGAAAGTGGTCTTCAGGTTAGAGACCCCGAGTTGGCCAACCTAGCTTTGGGAGGAAAGATTCTTTGGAAAATATTCTCAAATCATCGACATCTGGTAAGCCAAGTTCTCATTTAAAAGTATTTGTGTGGGCTCCCAATAAACAATATGGATGAAGGAGCCTCTTGCAAAGGAACCACTCTATGGAAGCTTTGCAGCTGTGGCTCAGAGTTTTTTAAAGATCACATGTACATAATTCCTGGAAATGGGAAAAGAATCAAGTTGTGGGAATACAATATCATGGGCCTCCAACCCCTCAAATTTGCCCCTGAATTTGAAGATCTACAGGACTGGCTCACTCAACTAGGCATCCACAAGCTGCCAGATATGTCGTCATGGGACTTTGATGGGAATTAGATCGGTTGGGCTTTCCACCGCCTCCCAGATAGGTTGCTTCCTCAACTTCGCCTCTTCCTTGTTGCAATCTCGGGAATGGCTCTTGTGCACCTCCGTTCAAAGGAAATTTGGGGTTGGGGGAAGACTAGTGCTTACAAAGCATCGCAGGGCTTTGCAACTCTCCAAGAACAACTCCCACAGATCCACTCTCCTTCGCTGTGGAAGCACGTCTAGGATCCCTTTGGCCTCCCAAAGATAAATTTCTTATGTTGGGTTTTCATGCACAAAAGGGTCCTAACAAGAGATAACTTAATGAAACGAGGAAATATTGGGCCCCATAGATGCCCTCTTTGCTTCTCGGCTCAGGAAACGTTTGACCACCTATTATTGACTGCTCCTTCACCCAATAAGTATGGACGCAAGCTATGCATGGGCTCAATGTTCAAACTCCAATGCATCTCACAATGGTTAACTTATTTGCCCCCTGGAAAGGACGTTCCCCTCACGCGTTGAAGAGAAAATCCACATGGGACAAAATCTGGTATGCAATACCAAAATACATTTGTTGGGAAGCGTGGTTAGCAAGGAATGAAGCCATATTCAAAAACAGTCTGTGTGCCCCCATTACAGTGGCTATTAAAGCAAAAGCATTGTTGTTGGAAACCATCAAGAGTCAGCCTCATAAGCCAGACAATGAGCTCCTCCAAGAAGAGATTAGAAGGCTAGGCGAACCTCTGAGGCGTACCAGCAATAAAAATAATCCCACTCGGCCTTGCTCCAACCTAAAGTGGCAGCTCCGGACCTCTGAACTGGATTTTCAAAAGTGGTGGAAGAAATAAGGCAAAGTCACGATATTCTTCGACGAAGCCTCCAAAGGAAATCCAAGAATATTAGGAGCAGGGGGAGTAATCTACTCCCTGGATGGGCACAACAAAGATAGCTTCAGTTGGGGCCTAGGACAAAGCACTAACAACTAGGAAGAAACCTTAGGACTGCTCAAAGCTTGCCAGCTTGCTCAGGGGAATGGAGGAATAAACATCTAAGCCTTTGGGGATTTGGAAATCCTGATAAAAATCCTAAATATAGGTGCCTATCTCAACAATCCAATGCTCGATAAGACCCTACAGAGAATCAGGAAAGTGTTGCAGAACTTCACCACCAGCGCCTTCTACCACATCCTCTCAAATCTAAACAAGGAAGTGAATATAAGGGCAAACATGGCCTGCCTCTTAGCCCAAGGAGAACTTTCAAAGAATGAAGAAGTACCTGTCTGGAACCCTATTACATAACAGAGAAGTCCCCGAGCTGTGTAAGAACAGGACAATGTCGAAACCCTGTAAATTTTCAAAATAGCTCAGCCATCCAACCTTTCAGAAGATTTCCAATGCTTTTGAATGTTGTAACAACACATTAATGAAGTCAAGTTCATGTATGACCACTACTCCATCCATAGACTCATAACCACACTACTCAACAGATAGGAACATGTGACAGAGATGCTTCAGTGTGCATAGATGCTTTGCTCGGGGGAGAATGTCTATGTCAGAATTATCAATTGTTACTCCTCATTACCAAATCAAGACTTTTAATTCAAAAATACTTTCTGCATGATTGCACTTATCTCAAGAATAAAGGAAAAATTAATAATTATAATAAAATATGGTACTAAAGGCGATCATTACATTGGTTTAATCATGAAAAGTAATGATGTCATGATGGTCTAGTCATGCAATATTATGGATGGGTGAGGTGTGTATTGATTGGATGGATAAATTTGAGTGAAATCATGATGCATATTTTTAATGATGCACTCCTCCCCTAGATAATTGTAATAGTCGTCCTTGGCGTGTGTGCGTACTATTATAATGTCGCTTGTTAAGTACCAAATCTAAAATTAACTGACAAAATATACGTACCTATCCTTAGCTTACGATTATAATGTCATGAGACTATACGACTGAATGTTGTGAACGCCACTTTTTGGTTCAAATTCAATGATAAAATATTATTGGTATACTGTGACGAAGAAGTATTGTGTTAGCACTAATAAGTTATCTATTCTTGTTATATGTCATTTGTAACAGTAAAATAGAAATAAATATTTAGGTTGAACTTGGATATGAACCAGGGAAATTCAAACGAGGATTTGTAACAACAAAGCTTGAAACAATAACAAGAGAAATAAAATTATTGGAGTGTTATTACAGAGAAATAAAAGGGTGTCAATCACCAGCAAGCTGGTTTTCAATCATCACAATTATCCAATAATGCACCGAAAGGGGTTTTCACCATTGGATTTTATTTTTTCAACTAAGTAATTGGTAACACAGGAGGATCCTCCTCTACCCCAACAACTTGAAGGTTTTAATTTGTCGCTGAGACAATGTTCACAAATGAATCCTTAAAGGTAGGCTTGTGATACAACCTAAGTCGATGTCTATTCCCTAGAAAATATATTTAAGAATTATCAATGGTTGTCAATTTTACAGTCTCATTGTCAAAGATTGCTTCTACCTGATAAGTACCTAACCACCTGGTTTGCAGCTTGCCTTTAAAATCCTTAAATCTTGAATCATGGAGTAAATCCCATTCACCTTTCTAAAACAACTTATTTTTAATAAACTTACCATGCCACCTAGCTCGTTGTAGCTAGGAGTTTTTCATCCAACTCCATTACTTGTTTCGGCCTATGCTCCTTAGTTGCAATTAAATTTAATTCTACTTCCAAAGTAGTCCTTAATGTTTTAATATCAAACTCAATGGGAAAGATGGGATTCTTACCATAAACTAGTTCATAAGGGGAAAAGCATGTGGTATTCCTCCAAGTAGTCTTGTAAGCCCATAATACCTGAGGAAATATCTCCACCCAATCTCTCCTATGTCCTGCCATAGTTTCTGTAAGAATAGCTTCAAGTAATTTATTGGTACTTTCCACCTGTCCATTTGCTTGAGGATGATAAGGTGATGTAACTCTATGATGGACTCCATATTTCTTAACAAGATCCTGTATCATCCGAGAGGTGAACTATTCTCCTCCATTTTTTACTATTTCTATAAGCATTTCGTAGCGAGCAAACATTTCTTCTAATAGGAAATCTCCAATAGCATGATTAGCTTTCACCCACTTGGTCACATAATTTGTATAGATAAGAATGTAAACCTTTTGCTGAGATGGGGTATTAACTGATCCCAAAAAATATAATTTCCATCTCTCAAAAGGTTTCAGTATCAGCTAGGTTTGTAACAACATCTCATTTTATTGTACTGACTAACCCATTCTTTGATAGTTGTTACGACCCTGAACATATCTTCTTGCATCTCAGAATATGGTGGGCCAAAAATAACCCATTTGCAATACCTTATGATCTGTCCTCTTATTTTCAAAATTCCCTCCATAAGATACATCATGATAGGCCATGAGTATCTCATGGATCTCATCTTCCCTCACACATCTCCTGATTTGCTAATCAAAACTCGTGTGAAAGAGGTTTCCATCCACCCAAAAATATATGGCACTTATGTGTATAATTTTCTTCTTTTCTACAGCGGAAAGGTGATGAAGCAGGGTCCCTGCAACAAGATAGTTAGAAATATCTGCATACCAAGGTGAATAATTGGATACTACAAATAGATATTCATCTAGAAAAGAATCCTCAACATGCGGATCATCAGTAGCATTAATTAACCTAAAAAGAAAATTTGCAACAACATTATTTTTTTCCAGACTTATCTATAATAGTAATATCAAATTCTTGGAGTAATAACAACCACCTACTAACCCTAGCATATGTAACATGTTTCTTTATCAAGAACATGATATTTGAATGGTTTGTATGAACAAAAGTTTGGTAACCAGTGATTTAGTGCCTATATTTATTAATAGCATGTACAATAGCAAGAACTTATTTCCCTATAACATTATAATTTACCTCTACAAGGGATAAATTCTTACTGATGTAATAGATGGCATATGGTTTATTTCCTTCTTGTTGACCAAGCACAATACCAATGGCTGTATTAGAGGCATCAGTAGAAATTTGGAACGAAATATTCCAGTCCAACCCTCTCATAACAGGAGTTGTTGCTACACGTTTCTTCAATTTTGCGAAAGCAGGGAAAATAATGGCAATGCAATTTTAGCAAAAAATTCTATAAATCGTCTATAATACCCTGCTTTTCCTAGGAAAATATGTACCTCTTTTTGTGTCTTAGGAGTGAGAACTCTTAATATTACCTCTATCTTTGTAAGATCCACTTGAATGCTTACAACATAAATATAATGTCCTAGAAAAACACCCCCAGTCATCATCATATGGAATTTTTAAGTGTTGAGACAGAGGTGGGCCTGAATGCAGTGCTCTAGTACTTTTTCAAGGTTTGATCAAAATCACACCCATAAGGTGTGAAATCATCCTTAAAAATTTACAGACAATCATTAATCATGTTTGTAAAATTCCCTAATACTGCCCTCTGAAAAGTTGCTAGTGCATTACATAATCCAAAAGGTAAAAGTATGAAAGCATAAGTACCCCAAGGGTAAGTAAAGGCAGTTTTATCTTGGTCTTCAAGTGTAATTCGAATATGATTGTAACCAATGAACCTGTAAAGAAAATAAAAGAAATTTTTACCAGATAAGGTATCTAGGACCTTATTAATAAAAGGTAATGGAAAATGGTCCTTTTGAGTGGCTTTATTCAAATCCTTGTAATCTACACAAATTCTCCACTTCCCATTTTTCTTAGGTACAACAACTAGTGGAGATACCCATTGTCTGTCTGAAATAGTATAAATGAAACCTGCATCTAAATTTTTTGGAGTTCTTATTTCACAACACCCTTCAAAGTTGGATTCATCCTTCGTTGAGGTTGCCTGACAGGTTTGAATCCTTCCTTTAAATAAATATGATTTGTACATAGCATAGGATGCATTCCCTTCATGTATTTATAACCCCATGCTAAAGCTTCCTTATATTCCCTGAGTAATAGCACTAATTTTTCTTTTTGTTCAACAGATAAATTAGGATTGATTTTTAAGGTCTTTCTAGGCTCTATGTTTACATTACACTTTTGATACTGGAGGTAGTAGGTATATCATGTGTAACAATTTCATCCAAAGGCTTCTTATTGTCATACTCATCTATTGCTTCGTTTAATAGCAGGGATGTACAGGGTGCAACAACAAACAAGTCACTGAGTAAATTATTGATGACATCATCTTAAATTTCACTTTTAAATTGTAAAGCTTTACTAATAGTGAGTAATGGACGAGCATCCATTTCTTCCAATTCAAATTTTGATTTTGAAGGGTTTTCAATTTTAACACTTTGTTTAGGAAGAGGATATAGGACAAGATTCTTTGTGGTATATCCATCTAAAATAGTCATATGCCTAGATCTACATCCTATATCAGCATTAGCATTTTCCAACCATGGTCTCCCTAATATCAAGGGGTGTCCACCCAAACATGTTTTAATTTGAAGCACCGTGAAGTAACTAGGTATTGCCAAGAGTCAATTGTAATAATGACATATTCTAATATCCCTTCTCGTAGGATCTTAGACCTATCAACTAATTCTAAAGGAGTCATTTCAATTAGTCCCATTGTTTCCTTACTCATTATATTGATGGAAACCTCTAAATCAATTAAGGTATTAAGAACAATCATTCCACCAATAGTTATAGTTATAGTGGGATTCCCAGCATCCTCATAATTAGTAGGCACATTATTTCCTAATATTAAAACAGATAGTTTGCTAATAACATGCACAGTAGGAGGGTCCTGAGGTTTCCTACCTGGATTTTTAACAAACAGCTCTTTAACCATCTTAGAATAAATAGGGACATTCTGAATTGCTTAAAACAAAGGAATCTGAACATGCAAATTTTTCAATTTTGTTATAAAGTCAGACTCAACTTGGAGCACATTTAAGCCTCATTTAATCTTTCCAGATAAGGTAGACTCAAAGAAGTGTCATTTCTAGTAGTTGTTATTGGTTTTAAAGCATGATAAACATCTATAGTTACAGTATATTTTGTTGTTACAGGGGCGTTGTTAGCTTTTATAGGAGCATTACTAGTCATTACAGTTGCATCCATGACTTCAGCACTTTGCACATCATCATTTGCTACAGCTCGTTGTTTCTCTATGGAACCTTGAATATCATCTCCTTCCCCTAAAAAAGTTTCGTCCTCATTTTCTATTACAATAGGGGGAGGAGTTGGGGTTATTGTCCTACTCGAGCGAAGTTGGATTTCATTACATTCAAAATGGGAAATGTTATAAGTAGGAAAAACTAAAGATTCTACTTGTTATACTGCCTTATTATTAGGATTGGGATCAATTTGTGCAGGAAGTTAAGGGCGTAAAGGAGGGGACCCATAGGCACATTGGAAGGAAGTAGTAGTGATTTTTGCATCAGAGGCATCTGGCTTGGGAGAGCAGGTCCTCGCCAAGGTTGAGGCCATACAGGAGCAAGTCATTTAGGCCAAGGCATAAGATTTTGAGAATAAGGACGGTTGGGATCTGCCATGAAATTATTGTATATTGAAACTGGTAAGGTGGTTGTTGAACATTCTATATATATTAGACTAAAAATTAAAAGGAGAAAGAGAGTCTTGCATCATACCTTGTGGTCGAGATTGCTAAGGCTTCTTGATCCCAACAAAGTAGGTTGCTTCAGCATCTTCTCCTTCCTCTTTATGAATAGCCTTCAACCGAGATAAAGGAGGAAATTGTTCAATAGAATGATCTCCTTCACATATGGTGCAACTATTCAATGGACATTCCCTCAAAGGATGTTTTATCTTGCACTGAGGGCATAAAATAGCCAATGCTTGCTCAAATTCTTTCTATTTCTTTTTTGCCTGTGTTGGCCCTGCCAGCTACACCTACCTACAAGTCAATGAGAAAAGTCTTCAACCCCACAAGGTGTGGTTGGCGACAGGGAAATCAGAGAAGGGGTTGTCACACTAACCCTGACTCTCTCCATTTGAGCTATATCCTAGGTTAGCTGAGGGGGGTGGTCCCTAATGAAAATTTAAGTTAAAAAAGATGTGAGTTTCTAGGAGAATTATTAGAGTTAAATAGATTATTTCTTTAAGATTTATAAGAAAAACTAATATAAACAATAACCATAAACACATAAGATAAGCATGAAATACATAAACAACCAGTGCCTTCAAAGTCCTGCTCTTTAAGAAATGAAACTTTTTTTTACTTAGAATGAAGTGAAATTCTTTCAAATGGAAAGCCTAAATAATCGTGGACTTGAGTTTCCAAATGGAAAAGGGTTACTTAGCTTATGATTTAGCTCCCTTTCTTAAAACTTGAATTGCCTCCAAGAACACATGTAAGAAAGCAAGCAAAAGAGTTAGCATGCAAGAGAAATAGTGCCTCAAATGCTAGATAAAATCAATATGCACACAAATGAGAGAAGAAAATATATGATATTTTTCAAGAAGGAAAAGAAGCAAAGGGCTCATGAAACCCCCTTTTAAATAAATCTCTTCATGTCTTATGAAATTGTTGGCTTGAATAACTTGTGGGACTTTGATATCCTTGGAGGTGACTATTCCAACTAGAGAAGTCCTCACATTCCAATAGACTTGGAAACCTATCCTTTGAACACACAAATGCCTGCAAACCAATTGTTAGTGCAAAAGAGACTTGGCATATAGAGGCCAATTTGAACTTCCATTCAACCAAAAATAACAAGCTACAACAAGAGCACAAAATATACCAAGCCCAAAGGAGATTTGAGATAGCTACAAATCTCTCCTCCCTGGACAATAATGCCCTCAGGAAAATGCACAAAAAACAACTAGATCAAATTAATAATAATATCAAATGAAACAGGTATACCTCATCAACCAAAGAATGCACCACAAGAGAAGCTAGTAACACCAAAGACATTATTTTTTTTATATGAAAGATGAATACAAAATCCAGTAGAGTCTCTGCAAGCCCAACAGCTTGTTCTATATAATCTATATGAGAGCCCATGGCTCTATTATATCGAGAGTTAGGAGAAAATCCCAATGAAGAACAACAATGGAAAATGGCATTGGAGTCAATCCCAATAAAGAAGTGATTAAACAAGAGGCATGAGGTCACAATCCCAAAGAGAAATTTGAATTTGTTGAATGGAGCTCCAATGCCAAGTGTAAAAATTGAAGTCTGGCAAGTGGACATCATTTTCTTCTTCCCTTATGTGCCAAATTCGAATTTTATGATAGAATGACAAGTGTATATGGGTGGTAACCCATGTGGGGACAATTTCCCACAAAAATATCTACCAAATCCTCCCAGATGTGCATTAACTTCACAAATTTGAAATTTCAAGTAAGTAGCTTTCTCATTTAATGCCAGAAATTCAATTTTATTTGATCACATGTCCTTTCCTTGATTTTAGCAGTCCACGTCACCTTGGGACTTCACTTTAACTCCCCCATAATTTTCCACCTCATTTCCACAACATTTAGCATGTGTGCATATTTATTTTTCTCCATTTATTTAATTTATGGCTTAATTAATTGTCAGATTTCCCACTAAACTTAGGAAAAGTTGGTTTTGAGGGTCCAAAACACATTATTAACCCCTCAAAGTGTGTCATAGTAGAAAGTTGAGAGTGAGAGGTGTAATTTTAATTACTCATACCCCATACAACTTCTCTAGACTATACTTATTACAATTTAAATACAATTTTATTTGCAATTTTTTACCTACGGAAAATTTTAAAAATTTTAAAAAAATGACTACCTAGACCTAACCAAATTCCACGTAATTTTTTGTGTGATCTAGTAGTGGTAATATACATCGAATCTAGACACTAATATGTGTTAGGGGCTCAACCTTCAAACCGTCACCCCGGCTTTGGGGTAAAAAGTGAGTGAAAAAACCTAGAAAATTATTTGCCTCTGAAAAATAAGGGATAATTAACTAGATAAAAAGAAAACACTCCAAGGTGTACTCATTTGTTGATCGAGTCCCAACATCCTAGGCCTGTTACAGACTCAAAAACTCATCATTACTAGTATCACTTATTACAAATCCTTGAAGGGTGTTGAATCTAGGTACAAGAAAGATGATGAGAAGATAGAAGTAGAGTTAAAAAACTTTTTTGACTGATGATAGCTGATGGTACAAGTGTCCTCTAGATCATCCTTGGGCATGGAGTCTTCATATAATCATCAGGTGCCACTCTAGTGGTCAACATTTGGCTCCATATGGGGATGCATACTAGATACAAAGTGATTGTGTGCAAGAACCTGGAATCTGCATCAACCGACAAAAGACATATATCAGCAATATCCATTCAAAATATCATAAAATGAAATCAAGTACAAAAATGAAGAAATGGAAATTTGATCTAAGAGCATAAATGATAATTTATTCATGAAGTAAAACTAATTAAACAAAAATGACACGGGATAAGGTTAGAAATGTGATACAAAAAGATGCCCCATAGCATCAAATGTCCTTAATGAAGTTCATGTTGAGAACCTGATTACTTTCAGGCAGATCCATGGGCTGCTTTTCTGATGTGCCCTATCCAATTTTGAATATTTCAGGACTTTGATCAATCCCAACACTGTGTTGTACATGGCCATTAGATTTACCAAATCCTTTCCACTATTTTATTTTCTTCTTAACAGATTTTGATTTTGATGTTGAGGTGATCAAAGTATACCTTTCTGTCCGATTTTGAAGATAATCTGATGGAAAATTCGAAGTATCCAAGACTTCTTTGACTTTCCTTTGTCCATTCTGCTTATGCTTTGACATGGGTGATGGATCAACCTCATAAATATAAACCTGATTCCCCTTAGTTTCCTTGCTCTCCAAGTCTCCATCAATTAGCCATTTTTCGATGGAGTAGATGACTTCCTCATAATGAGATGAAGATTGCTTCAGTGGATCGAAAGGCTTATGATTTGTTTCTTTTTTGTTTTTCCATCCGCCATCTGTCCTAAGCTGGAATTTTTGTACCTGTAATCTTTCCATTTCCTCCAGCCTATTCTAAAAAGTGATATGGTTAGCCTTCATAACACTTATTTCCTTGGCATGATTTGTTTCCATGGTGTTGATTAATTGTACTTGTTTTTCTTCCATGGTGAGCAACCTATTTTGAATAGAGGTCATCTGATTAGAACGATTGACTTCCATGGCCTTTATTGCTTATGCATGATTTCCCTCCATGGTCTTAATGAGTTGAGCTTGGTTGAGCTTCATATCCTTAATCATTTGAGTCAACCCCTTGATGAGATCCTTATCATTCTCATTTTCTTGAGTTTTGATCTTTCTTTCATCTCAATATTTTTCTTCAAAGACGCCAATTATTGATTCTAGAGAATCAAAACTGTTAGCAGGTAATTCTAAGAACCAATCCATTGCATTTCCATCTACTAAAAAGATTAAAAGTATCATTTTAGCATCCTCATGGTTAATATCATGGCACCATTTTCTCACACAAAGGTGGAAATTCCTAAGATGAGTTTTAGTACTAATGGCATTGTCACCTAGAAAACTAGGCAACTCTTCAATAGCCTCAATGGCTTCATCCGAATTGAAATTCGGATAGCTTGAAATGTTAGTAAAATTACAAGGGGCGAACAAATCATTCATGATGTCATGCTCACTTGACCCTGAAAGAGAGAATGGATACCAAAGAGAGGCTCCTGTCCAAGATTAGCAAGAAATCTACAAGAAGCAAGCTTCAAGCAGATATCCTTGCAGAAAATGAAATAAGTGGAGTTGCCATTTGAACAAGAATCTAACTCTAAAATCCAACATGCAAAAACCAAAAGTTAGACGTATTTCTCATGTACAAGAAGACTTGTCCCTGACAACAGTGCCAAAGATGTTGACCCTACCGCCTACACCTACCTACAAGTTAGTGAGAAAATCCTTCAACCCCACAAGGTGTGGTTGGTGGCAGGGAACTCAAAGAAGGGGTTGTCACACTAATCTCGACTCTCTCCGTTTAAGCTATCTCCAAGGTTAGCTGAGGGGGGTGGTCCCTAACGAAAATTTAAGTTAAAAAATATGTGAGTTTCTAGGAGAATTGTTAGAGTTAAATAGATTATTTCTTTAAGATTTATAAGCAAAATTGATATAAACAATAACCATAAACACATAAGATAAGCATGAAATACATAAACAACCAGTGCCTTCAAAGTATTGCTCTTTAAGAAATGAAAATGTTTTTTTGCTTAGAATGGAGTGAAATGCTTTCAAATGGAAAGCCCAAATAACCTTGGACTTGAGTTTCCAAATGGAAAAGGATTACTTAGCTTATGCTTTAGCTCCCTTTCTTCAAACTTGAATTGCCTCCAAGAACACCTATAGGAAAGCAAGCAAAAGAGTTAGCATGCAAAAGAAATAGTGCCTCAAATGCTAGATAAATCCAATATGCACACAATGAGAGAAGAAAATATATGATATTTTTCAAGATGGAAAAGAAGCAAAGGGCTCATGAAATCCCCTTTTCAATAAATATCTTGATGTCTTATGAGATTGTTGGCTTGAACAACTTGTGGGATCTTTGATATCCTTGGAGGTGACAATTCCAACCGAAGAAGTCCTCACACTCCAATAGACTTGGCAACCTATCCTTTGAACATACAAATGCTTGCAAACCAATTGTTAGTGCAAAAGAGACATGGCATATAGAGACCAAGTTGAACTTGTCATTCAACCAAAAATAACAAGTTACAACAAGAGCACAAAATATACTAAGCCCAAAGGAGATTTGAGATAGCTGCAAATCTCTCCTCCCTAGACAATAATGCCCTCAGGCAAATTCACAAAAAAACAACTAGATAGAAATGTAAAATCAAATGAATAATAACATCAAATGAAATCGGTATACCTCATCAACCAAAGAATGCACCACAAGAGAAGCTAGTAACCCCAAAGACCTTTTTTTTATTATATGAAAGATGAATACAAAATCCAGTAGATTCTCTGGAATCCCAATAGCTCGTTCTATATGATCTATATGAGAGCCCATGGCTCTATTATATAGAGAGTTGGGAGTAAATCTCAATGAAGAATGAAAATGGAAAATGGAATTGGAGCCAATCATAATGAAGAAGTGATTAAACAAGTGGCATGAGGTGACAATCCCAAAGATAAATTCGAATTTGTTAAATGGAGCTCCAATGCCAAGTGTAAAAATCAAATTCTGACAAGTGGACATCATTTTCTTCTTCCCTTATGTGCCAAATTCAAATTTTATAGTGGAATGACAAGTGTATATGGGTGGTAATCCACGTGGGGACAATTTCCCACAAAATCCTCCACAAAGTATTCTCCCAAATACTCCCAGATGTACATTAGCTTCACAAATTCGAATTTCCAAGTAAGCAACTTTCTCATTTAATGCCAGAAATTCGATTTTATTTGAGCACATGTCCTTTCCTTAATTTTAGAAGTCCAATCACCTTGGGACTTCACTTTAACTCCCCATAATTTTCCACCTCGTTTCCACAACATTTAGCATGTGTGGATATTTAATTTTTGGCTTAATTAATTGCCAGATTTCCCACTAAACTTAGGAAAAGTGGGTTTTAAGGGTCCAAAACACATTATTAACCCCTCAAAGTGTGTCATAATAGAAAGTTGAGGGCAACAAGTGTAATTTTGATTATTCACACCCCATACAACTTCTCTAGACTATACTTTTTACAATTTAAATACAATTTTATTTGCATTTTTTTACGGCGGGAAATTTAGAAAATTAAAAAATGGCTACCTAGACCTAACCAAATTCCACGAAATTTTTTGTGTGATCTAGTATGGTAATATACATCGACTCTAGACACTAATATGTGTTAGAGGCTCAGCCTTCAAACCATCACCCCCACTTTAGGGTAAAAAGTGAGTGAACAAACCTAGAAAATTATCCACCTTTGAAAAAAGAAGGAATAATTAACTAGATAAAAAGAACACTCCAAGGTGTACTCATTTGATTATCAAGTCCTAACATCCTAGGCCTGTTACAGACTCGAAAACTCATCATTACTAGTATCACTTATAACAAATCGCCGTAGGGTGTGAAATCTAGGTACAAGAAAGATGACGAGAAGATAGAAGTAGAGTTTAAAAACTATGATGATTGATGATATCTAATGGTACAAGTGTCCTCTAGACCATCCTTAGGCATGGAGTCTTGATATAATCATCAAGTACCACTCCAGTGATCAACATCCTGCATCATATCAAGTTGAGAAGACATCGAACTCATAATGTCAATTTTAAAATTTTCTAATAAATTTCCAATTTCTGCACGAGTTGCTCAATTATTTGTTGTCTTCAAAATCCTAGCAGAGGGATCTAATGCTATGGTTTGATTTCTAGCAGATCCTATAGAACACCTTCGACAAAGTTTAACTACTCCATCATAGGGTTCCCTAGATATATCTCCTTTCCCCAAGAGGTTCAATATATTTAGGTAGTCTTCCCTCATCCCTTTAGTAAATAAGTAAAATCACTATCTACTTATCCATTTCACTATACTTTGACATTTGCAAATTATACTGAAGGAACTCCACTTATTCTTTTAAGTTCTCTTCTGGAGTTTGGGAAATTTTGAATATTTCATCGTTCAAGCCCCTATACCAACAATAGTCTTGGTATTTTTCTCAAAAACCTTTCCTTTTTGCATCCTAGGTATTAATAGTTCCCCCATCGGGTCCCATAGATCATCTTAAGTCTGGTCCTTTCAATGTGGCAGGAAACAACTTCAATTTGTGTTTCTCGGTGGTGTAGCCATAGCTTCTACAATGGATATAAAATTCAAATATGAATGTATCAGGGTCTTCTGAGACCATACCTTGAAAAGTTGGAAGAGCGGACAAAGGTATATTCTTCATTTGAGCTTGCCCTTGAAGATCCCTAATAGGGAAATCAAAGGTAGTAACTAAACTTCCTTCCATGGGATTCATTGGAAGATTTTGAGTAGTTGTTACAAGTGGCTTCCTTGGTGAAGGAGATTGTTCTTCCCTTGGTGATAGAAAATGCTTTGGCTAATCAGGTAGATTTGATGATTTTAAAGAGTCCTCGGTACTCTCTGTAACAGTGAGTTGTTTCACCGTTCTTCCAAAATTAATCCCTGACCATTTAAATATGTATCCTTGTAACCTTCCTTCGGAATTTAATCCTCACCTCCAGTTGTTACAGAAGGGATAGAAATCTTAGGACTCACTTCTGAAGAATCCCTGAATTCCTCCTCCTTATCTATAATAGATGTATCAAGAGTTTCTAGCTTATGTGGAGTAATTTTAACGAGTCTCTTTTTCTTTATTACCTCCCCTTGAGTGGAAGATTCTGCTTTAGCCTTCGAAATTATTTTTTGTATATAAGTTTTCCTTCCAAGATCATGATTCTTCTTTTTCCTTCCACGTCCTCTTCCTCTTGCACGATTAGCAGGGTTGGTAGCATTGTGCTTGTATTCTTCACTACTCATGCAATGCAATCCTATGTGTTGATCCAGATAAGGTCGAGCCCGCTTTGGTATGTTGAAGCGATGCATAGGTTCTTACCTCTCGTCTTACCACTCAAAAACCTCAGGGTCAGGGATACATCTACCACACATTCAAATCATTCACATAAATGAAATAGTCACACATGCACCTCTAACATCCTTCCCCGACAATGACACTAAAAATGTCAGGTGAAACAATTGTTCCTTTAAATAAGAGCAATAGATTCGCTCTTACATTTAATTATCGATTCAGGTAGGCTTAATTTTTACAAGACCGTCGCACAAAGTCTATGCTAAGGTAAATGATGACTAGTATAAAATTATATCAACCCAAAGTTGTTTCACACTCACTCTCAACAACCAACAAAATTGTTACACACTCCACACAAATTTAGTGCGAGGAAATGTTGCAAAATAAGCTACTCTATCATTCAACCACTCTCATAGCACTCCTGAAAACCATCCCTCATTCAATATACACACATAAAAGAAAGTGCAATCCAAACAGTAAAAGCAAAGCAAATAATTCACTACCACACTAAAATGAAGGACTGGTTCAAGACTTAAGTTGTCACACCATCCAAAGCTTACTACAATCAATTAAATTTCACACAGAATTAACTATAATGGTAGGAGTAATAAGACTCACATAACTTAGAAATATTTATGTAATTAAGTATTTCACTCTAACTAACCATTAATCCTACTAAGAAGGAGGGCCCTTCCTCTTCAGCAAGGTTTGGTACACTAAAAGTACACAGACTACTTAGAGGAAATTATTGAACCACAAAGTTGAGATTTTGCATTAATAAAACTATCAGGATTACAGAGCTCTGGAGTTCTACCCTTCCAATCCTATTCTCTAATTCTTCACTCTAGCCCTCACAGGAAAACAATATTCTCTTTTATATATCTTAATTACAATGAGAAGACCATCATGAGAATCTTATGATTCTCATGTAATCTTAGAATAAAAATATATCTTAACATTTACATAATGATTTCCATGGAAGGGATGAATTTATAACAGTTTCTTTCAATTACAAATAAAGTTACAAAATATCTCAACCACATGATCTGGATGCTCCACAAATATCTTTGAGTGATGAGTTATTTCTCTTGACTTTGATGTGCTCCTAGATCTGGTCTTATTAAGAAGGCAACACATGCTTAGACAAATTGTCTGTGTAACAGCAACAACTCATGGATCCTTTAATCAAAATCGATAGAGGAACTGAAATGTAATCCTATAATAACAAACTTCAATAGACCATTCAAACTTGAAACATCCCATATATTAGTTTTATAATAAAAATTAGCCTAAAACAGTAGTTCTAATGCCAAATTATAAGTAGAATTGGACTAAGAAAGTGATAAGTGAAACAAGACATACCTAGGTGAACGAGGGTTGTTATAGTAATAAGATATGGTCCTGTTGGTCAAAAAGGAGTAAAAGAAATAGAAAAATAAGTAGTAAAAAGATGACAATTTTGTGACCAATAGAACCATTCAAGATGAAGATGATGATACACTCAACAAAAGTGTTGCTTCAATATTCATCTCATTATACATAATATCACATACCATCTATGTTGATAAAATTCATCCTATTAATTCATATTTGAAAATTCATGAAATACAAATATCCATCACTTGGAAGCAGCCAACAAATCAACTAACAATCATTAGTAAGCAACCAACAACTCAACCAATAATAGTTGGTAGGTAAGTAGCCAACAACTCAACTAGAAATGGCTAGTAAGTACCAAACAATTCAAAATAAACAAGGGGCATCATGTACTGCTGGTATTATGTGCCTTCCAACCTAGTGAGGGGGGGAATCAATAATTCAAAACATTAAAAAACAACATTGGTCATATGTCACGCATTTTTTTTAAATTCCTACAACTAAAAATCAACAAATAACTATAAATTATCATGCATCATGCATCATTTTTAAAATGCAATTTTTAATTGCATACACTATCCTATTTTTCATCCCCCCACTATTCTTTGTATATGTTCCTTTTTTCTCAATAGTACATGGTCGACAACTCCTATTATGTGACATAGAGTCCACAAAGAACAAAGGTTGGAAATATTTGTGGGGGTCAACTGGTCTATTTATGCTAGTTTTTACAATGAGGAAGCTTATGGTCTCAAATGATCTCCACCACTAGAGATTTTGTCATCCATTTCACTATTAATCCATAACCAAGGTTATGAGGTTTAAATAATGTCTTTATATGAGAATCATTTAAACTTTTATCTATGACATGGAAATAGTTAAAACATGATTATTGTCCAATATAAAAAACTTATCCATGCAAAGTGTTTACATATGAAAAACAATGGTCATTTCAATATTGGTTATCTTATAATAAATAAGTTATTCTTCTTTAATTAAATGTATGCCTCTTACATTATTCCAATGTTCAACCTGAAAAAATAATGAATAATAAGTTGTTTGTGTTACATTTTTATTGCTAATATATAACATATACCTTACCTTTAGATCTCATTAAAAAAAATTATGAAAAGGTATTATATTAATCTAAAGGATTTGGATAATTGCAATGTTTAGTATTGGTAATTGCACTTTATACCATCAAAAAATTCAACAATCGAGATACATATGTACCTCTCTTTACACAAGCACATGGTCTTCACATTGCTTAGTGAAGGATGATTTAATTTTTCATGCATCGTATTCTTGTCTCATTTGATGCATGGATGAGTTATTGAGTTGGGCCAAAAAAAATATAATAATGCTAGGAGGTGAAAGTGACAATAGATTATGGATATAAAAACACACATGCAAACATTGCCTTCTCTATGTTGGGCAAACATGGAGGTTCTCAAAGGTGGTTTTGTGTTATTCACATAAGACACCTTAATGCATTTACGTACTCAAGTAAGTTAAAATGGTTGGAAAAGTTAATGCATACTTTAGAATTGGTTGGAAAAGTTAAAATGTAGTCTTTACAAACCATATAGAACTCTAGAGTTGGTTTACATTTCATACCAGCATTAATTTTTATCATCTTTATAAATCTTTCATTTTGCTTGTTACGATAGAGATATTGTCTATATGTGAGTTATTATAGATAATTAATTATATTAAAATAAAAATAAGAAATTAATATAAGGGTGTATAAAATATGTAACATTATTACTTTTTTAATGGAGGTATTTCTTCAATTAATCAGGGAAATGATCTATCGATAAATATGATTCAATAACTTGTTTGGTAGGTGTCTATTTATAGTTTGTAGTAATTAATATAGTGTGTATGTGAAATTTTATACGATATTAATATTTTCTATTAAAATATAAAATTGGAGAATATTTTTGACAATACAAACTAGTATGTAATTAAACAGACACTCTTACCCCATAGTGGTTATCAAGGGTTCAATAACTTATTCATAAAGCACCTTCTTAATTTGCAGCTTAACCCATGTAATTTGTATATAAAGCTTGTAACCAATCCATACTCTTCACTAATATTGTAAGGTTGGAGAATATCTTTGACATTGAAAAATGATATATATAAATAAAGAAACATACTTACCTCAATAGTCGTCAATGAAGGATCAATAACTTGTCCTCAAAGTACCTTCATAATTCATGACTTGGCAGGTGTAGTCAGCTTGTGAAGTTATATAGAAAATTTATACTTTTTGATAGAAAACTAAATAAATGAGACTAATACATCTCTGTAACAACCTAAATGAAAAAAAACAATACATCCTCGACATTTTCATTGATCATGCTCTCCAACTAATTATGTGTAGGGGAACTTGTTCCTTATTGTGCATGCAAAAATACTTTCATAAGGTTATGACAAATTGAAATTATAGTAATTGTGCTTGTGATTTGTTTTTCTAAGGAAAAAATATCAAGGAAACCCAAGGGATATTTCCCCACATTTGTGACAACATCCCTAGTAAACTTGTCGACGTAGAATAGTGTACCTTACCTAGGGGATTTCAGAGCCCATAGGCTTAGAACTAACCCAATGCCCATCAACATTAGCAACAACCAAATGAGTTGACTCCTTGGACTATATGTGTGTGTGTATGCACATATATGTACATATCTATGTATGTATAATACATATACACATCGTTACTTAATGAGTGGAAATGAAAGGTATAGCATAGTTGTTGCATTTCTTCTTCTCTTAATATAATGCTTTATTTGTATGTTACAAGATTTTGAAAAAATAAAACTCTATGAAGAACAATAATAAATCATATCAACAAATGGAATGGAATGGGTCAAATTATGTCATCAAAATTACAAGATGTCTTGTTTAAAAAGTTGGTGCCAAGTTATGTCTACTTAGATATTGCCTTGTCCCTAACATGGCATGAACCAACTCTCAATTGGTCTCTACAACTAGATTTTCTTGACTTCATCCTTCAACTCTCACTCTAATGATTTGTTGTAAGTGTCTAGTTTCATATGTTTGTTCAAATCCAAAGGTAGTTGAACCCCCTAAAGCACATTAAATCTTTTCCATTAGACATAACATAACATATATAAACTAATAAATAGATATAAAAATAAAATAACAACATATAGAAAAGAATTTATTACCTCAATGTTTATTTGTGGATTAATAACATAATTATATAATTTCTTATATTGACATCATATGCAGTATGCAACGTCATTTACTTGTCTTTGCTGGTATCTTTCTAAAATGTGTGGTGGCCTAGAAACATAATTGTTGATATTGCACTCCCCGGTTTGTAATATGACAAAAAACACGTATGTAGCTAATCTATATTTGGTTAAGAAGTTTTATAGTGTCCCTTGTAAATCACATGCACTCAAGGGCCAAACAATGATAATTGTTTCTATTTGCTTCATTTTTTGTTACCCCAAAAGTATCATGACTAATAGGGTGGCAATTGATGTTCCATATACCAACAATAAGAAACAATTTCAACAATCCAATTGCAATTTTAACATTCAAAATTGCAATTTCAATGACAAAATACACTTAATTGTCAAAATGATCATTAATAATAAAATGGCCTACTGCAATGGTAAAATTTTTGGCAACGAGTAATGTAAATTAGAGAAATTTTTAAGTATAACTCGAAATGGAGATTCCATTAAGACATGACAAGTAATAGAACTTCAACTTCATATTATCAACCATATTTGTACAAAAAATTGAGCAATCTTAATTTAGAATTTGAATTATTGCAAACACAACAAATTCACTAAAGAGGAATGCAAATAATAATAATCATTAACTATAACTTAGACTTGGTAATCCACGAAGGCATTACAAGGAGTAAAATCTCAAATCAATGTTTTCAACACTATTCTTTATAGAACTTTGATTGAAAGAGTCTTAAATTAAAGTTTGAACTATTACCACCACAATAATTCCAACAACAAAGAAACCAAACTATAGCGATCATTGACTCCAACTTAGACTTGACATTCCATGAAGACATTACAAGCAATATAATCCCAACTCAATGTTTTGATTAATACTATTCAAAGAAGTAGTGTCAAGCTAATTATGCTTAGGTATTACCTCCACCCTAAACACATTATATACTTACTCCAAAGAAGAAATGCCAAGCTACTTATGCTTGGGTACTGCAGCCACCCTAAACACATTACATAGTTACTCCCAATTCTTCTTTGAAACTAACTTTTCTTTGACTTTATTCAATGACTCTTACTCTATTGAATTCATTTGAGAGTCTAATTTTACAATCATGTTCTTAATGCACCAAGAATATTTGTTTGAGAGTCTAATTTTGCAATCATGTTCTTAATGCACCAAGAATATTTGTTGCTCAAATGCAAGGCAAGTGAAGTCCCTAGAACACGTTATATATTTGCCATTAAACAAAGCATAGATTATATAATAACAAACACAAATAAAACCACTTCTTACCTTGATTTTTATTTGAGAATGTACAAACATAATTATATATTTTCCCACGTTAACACCATATGTAGTATGCAACATCGTATTGCTATCTTTAATAGTCTCTTTTTTATATGTTGTGGCACTGGAAAATTTATCTTACACTCTCTGGCTTGTAATATAAATGGCAACCATTTGTCTAATTGATATTTAATTTGGTTAAATAGTTTTGTAGCATGAACTTTGTAAACCTCATGCATTTAGGGGACAAACAACGATAAATGCTTTTAATTATTTCTTTCACCTTATATTAGGTCAAAAAATTTATCACTAAAAGCTTATGATATTTTTCCATTGCATCTTTTTCTCCTTGGAAAAAAATGTATCTTTAATTCCATTCAAAATCCAAAATACAAATTATAATGCAAGCTTGCATAGGCTCAAAAAACTAATACCTATCAGATTATTCATGTCTACTACATACCAGTTGAGTTTCCAACATTAAGTTGCTAAGAAAATACATTCCCAAAACAGAGACAAGCTAATCAATGACATTTATATCGAAAGACAAACAAGAGTCTATTCATTAAAATTGACATAATTACATAAGATAACCCACCCACAAACACTTAAAATTTAAGAACATTGGTTTGTTGTGTTCTTTAAGGTTGTTTGTGGGTTAGTCCTTTAAAAATTTTTGTATTTTTTTTTACGACTGGCTCCCCTATGCGCATGAGCTGCATCAGTGAGCTATTGCAGAGCGCATCTATGTGCTACTTTGTCAATATAGCCTCGAGAGGGGGCCTTGAGGCCGATCCACCTCTTCCTCTCGATCTGAAGGCATTCAGGAAACTCGAAGTTGCATGCAACAAATGCCTAGTGAATGAACATCAGCATTCAAAAGGTTGGAAACCATCCCCACGTTTGCCCTGCCGACTGAAGAACCCTGTAGATTAGCTCTAAACCTAGCAAAACGAGGGCTATAGGGCAGTTCAAAGCCGTGGATGCCTG
Source organism: Pinus taeda (assembly GCA_000404065.3). Lineage (NCBI taxonomy): Eukaryota > Viridiplantae > Streptophyta > Pinopsida > Pinales > Pinaceae > Pinus > Pinus taeda. Next base: position 21,345 of record APFE030812200.1, on the reverse strand, counting down.
GGTGCAAAGGAACTAGAGATCTCTGGTAAAAGAAGGAATCAAAAACCACTTTGTAGGCAAGGGATTCTTCCTGTTTGCATTTGACTCAATAGAGGACAGGAATCTCATATTCAAAAATGGTCTGTATTTCATGGGCCCTCAGGGTCTATACCTGAATCAATGGACCCTGGATTTTGACCCAACTCAGGATGTTCCCTTGGCTGTCCCTGTTTGGGTATGCTTCCCTCACTTACCCCTACACTGTTGGAACCCAAAATATTTAGAAACCATAGGCAATAAGCTCATCAAGTACATAGATCATGCAGAAAGGAAGGACCAGTACTCCTGCGCGAGAATTTGTGTAGAAGTCGACCTGGAGGAAGGCCTCCCTGAAGCTATAAAGCTCACAGTGGTTGATTTGTCTCACATTCAAGTGCTAGACTACGAGCAACTCCCGTTTAAATGCAGGCATTTCCACGACTACGGACATTTTGCCAGGCATTTCAAAAAGAAAACAGAGGATGAGGTCGAGAATTCGAAGGTAGAACAATGGATTCAGGTCCAGAAACCAGCACCATCTAAACATAGCAGCAGAATCAAAGGGAAAGGAATGCCCATGGGGAGTGGGGCACCTCCCTTGGTACAAGGGGAGGGAAGCACAGCCCCCCCAAGAGCAGAGACCTCCAGAAATCCCTTTGAAATACTTAGCACACCAGAAGAACCCTTAGCTCCAACAGCTAAAGAAGAGGCCAAACAGCAGCCCATAACTATGGTAGAAGATAAAAGACCGGAGGAAACAGATCCTATACAAGCTGGACCTCCAAAAGGTGCCTCTGGCCCCCCATCCTATTCAGATATGACAAGGAAGAAGTCTCCAGAGATCTCTGGACCCTCAGAAGATGAGACAATCGGGAGGCCCTCGTAAAGAGTTGGGAGGAAATCTCACTGGGAGGCAAGGGAAGAAGAGGCTAAGAGACAAAAAATACTAGGGAGCCAGCTCACGATTGAGATGTCCATCGGTAGAAATACTAGAACCAGGCCTCCCAATGGAGGGTTTGCTCCCCCCTCTGCCAGTAAATAATGCGTTTAGTCTCTTAGAATTGCAGAGGCCTGGGGAATCCCTTAAAATCTGAAGCAATGAACAACCTTTTGAAACCATAATCCCCTGAGATCCTCATGAGCCAAGAGACTAAAATAGAAGGGGATGCCCTTCTTAATCTCCGCAAAGCAAAATGGAAAACAAAAGTTGGAAAAGCAGCAAGTGCAAGGGGTACATGTGGTGGGCTCGCCACTCTTTGGGAGGATGACAAATTCCAGCTTGAGAGATCCTTCCAAACACAACCTTAGATCTATACCGAACTCCGTCACCTTGCAAGTAAGAACACCTTCGCCCTCTTTAATATTTATGTCTGAGTCCTCTATGCAGAAAAGAAAGACTGCTGGCAAACCCTGTCCGATTTTCTAGATGCTTACTCCCCCAAGAATATAATACTATTAGGAGATTACAATCTAATCCTTGAGCCAAAGGAAAAAAAAAAGGAGGAAACAACAGTAGAGACCATTTCCTTCCCTTTGTGGAAGACCTGATTCAACAATGGGAACTAATGGATTTTAAGCCAAAAAAAGGGCTCAATACTTAGTCAAACAAAGGAGCTGGGGCAGAGCACATATCAGCCCAATTGAACAAATTTTTACTTCAGAGCACCTTCCTCTCTCAAAAGAGGATTATCTCCACTAAAATTCTGCCAAAGTTGACATCAAATCACAAACCCATTCTTTTGTTGTTCGAAGAAGAGGAAAAACTGGGGCCCATCCCCTTATGATTCAGCCCCTTCTGGGCACAAAGGGATGGGTTTATGGACACAATCTTGAAGGCTTGGTCCATCCATGTTCTTGGATCACCCAGCTATGTGTGGGAACAAAAACTAAAGGCCACTAAAATATCCTTGAAATGATGGATATTAAAGCCCTCAGACTCCCCCACTAGGCTTAGAAAGCATACCACCAAGCAACTGTTCGATCTACAACTGAATATGGAACAACAAGACATTACCCATTTAGAAATCTAGAATGAGCAAGAAGCCCAACTTAGCACTCTTCAACACTTTAGAGTGGAGAAAGAATCCCTTAGGCTCAAATCTCGTAATCTTTGGCTCCTGTCTGGAGACAAAAAAATTGCCTTGTTCCATAAGCAAATTTGATCCCTTATTTATAGAAATCACATTGCTAAAATTACCTCCTCTCATGGGACTATCCTCGAAGGCATAACTATGTTAAAAGAGGCTACAACCTCTCACTTCTAGCAATTGTGCAAAGAATAAGGTTTGGACGATAATGAGGAATCATCAAACTTCCTCTCTCACGTTCTAAGAATGGTAAATGAGGAGGATAACTCAAGACTTCTGAAGCCCTTCACCGAAGATGAAACTAGCAATGTCATATGTTTGATGGAACCAAACAAAGCTCCAGGACTCGATGGGTTCTCCATTCATTTTTATAGAATTTTCTAAGACATCATCAAGGCTGATTTGTTTTGAATGATCAAGGGCTCCACCCAAAAAGCCAAAGTGTGAGGAAGCACAAACTCCACTTTCCTAGCACCAATCCCAAAAGAATCTAACCCAATGGCTTTTGATCGATTTAGGCCAATTTCGCTTTGCAACGCATCCTACAAAATTCTCTCCAAACTTCTTGCGAATAGAATTTAGCCTCTGCTAGGAAAACTCATCTCTCCCAATCAAGGCAGATTTATTAAAGGCAGAAATATACTGGATAATGTGATCCTGGTGCAGGAAACCATTCATTATAGCCACCAACGCAAAGTGCAAGGGATGCTCATTAAGTTGGACATGGCGAACACCTTTGACCCAGTAAGGCACTCTTTCCTCCTCCAAGTTCTTTCCGCTTTTAGCTTCAGCTCTGATTTTATAAAAGTGATTAAAGCATATATTGGAGAGCCATGGATAGCCCCTTTAGTAAATGGCAGGTCGTCCAACTACTTCAAAGCTTTAAGGGGCATTAGGCAAGCCTGCTCACTGTCCCCCTTCCTGTACATTCTGATGGTAGATTCCCTAAGCCGAAAGCTGACAACAGAGAAGTTAAATGGGACACTTCCAGGCATCAAGGCAATGAGAGGAATAGACCCAATTAACCATGCCTTGTTCGTCAATGACTCTCTGCTCATGGGAGGTGCCTCCATTAAAATAGAAAGGGCTTTTAACGATGTTATTCAAAGCTTCTGTAGAGTTTCCAAAGCTCTAGTCAATAGGAGGAAAAGTGCACTGTATGGTTGGGCAATAGATCAGCACACAGTCCTTTCGATTACTCAATCTCTGGGCTTCATGGGCTTCACCTCCTAGGATAATCTCAAGTACTTAGGCCTGCCTTTAACTCTAGGAACCAGCAAGGCCCCTCATTGGCTAGAAATAATTAGCAAAATCAAGTCAAAAATGACTTCTCAGGGCGGCCAGTGGCTCACCACAGCTGGGAAGCTTATCGTTGTTAAATTTGTTTTCTCATCGCTTCCAATCTACCAGGCTTCGTTTCTATTGGCCCCAAAAATGATCACCGAGTAGATTTCTAAGTTGATTCGAAACTTCCTGTGGGAAGGAGGAAAGGGGAATCAAAAAAAAAATCACATGGTCAGTTGGGACATAGTGAAAAGGCCAATATCAGAAAGTGGTCTTCAGGTTAGAGACCCCGAGTTGGCCAACCTAGCTTTGGGAGGAAAGATTCTTTGGAAAATATTCTCAAATCATCGACATCTGGTAAGCCAAGTTCTCATTTAAAAGTATTTGTGTGGGCTCCCAATAAACAATATGGATGAAGGAGCCTCTTGCAAAGGAACCACTCTATGGAAGCTTTGCAGCTGTGGCTCAGAGTTTTTTAAAGATCACATGTACATAATTCCTGGAAATGGGAAAAGAATCAAGTTGTGGGAATACAATATCATGGGCCTCCAACCCCTCAAATTCGCCCCTGAATTTGAAGATCTACAGGACTGGCTCACTCAACTAGGCATCCACAAGCTGCCAGATATGTCGTCATGGGACTTTGATGTGAATTAGATCGGTTGGGCTTTCCACCGCCTCCCAGATAGGTTGCTTCCTCAACTTCGCCTCTTCCTTGTTGCAATCTCGAGAATGGCTCCTGTGCACCTCCATTCAAAGGAAATTTGGGGTTGGGGGAAGACTAGTGCTTACAAAGCATCGCAGGGCTTTGCAACTCTCCAAGAACAACTCCCACAGATCTACTCTCCTTCGTTGTGGAAGCACGTCTAGGATCCCTTTGGCCTCCCAAAGATAAATTTCTTATGTTGGGTTTTCATGCACAAAAGGGTCCTAACAAGAGATAACTTAATGAAACGAGGAAATATTGGGCCCCATAGATGCCCTCTTTGCTTCTCGGCTCAGGAAACGTTTGACCACCTATTATTGACTGCTCCTTCACCCGATAAGTATGGACGCAAGCTATGCATGGGCTCAATGTTCAAACTCCAATGCATCTCACAATGGTTAACTTATTTGCCCCCTAGAAAGGACGTTCCCCTCACGCGTTGAAGAGAAAATCCACATGGGACAAAATCTAGTATGCAATACCAAAATACATTTGTTGGGAAGCGTGGTTAGCAAGGAATGAAGCCATATTAAAAAACGGTCTGTGTGCCCCCATTACAGTGGCTATTAAAGCAAAAGCATTGTTGTTGGAAACCATCAAGAATCAACCTCATAAGCCAGACAATGAGCTCCTCCAAGAAGAGATTAGAAGGCTAGGCGAACCTCTGAGGCGTACCAGCAATAAAAATAATCCCACTCGGCCTTGCTCCAACCTAAAGTGGTAGCTCCGGACCTCTGAACTGGATTTTCAAAAGTGGTGGAAGAAATAAGGCAAAGTCACGATATTCTTCGACGAAGCCTCCAAAGGAAATCCAAGAATATTAGGAGCAGGGGGAGTAATCTACTCCCTGGACGGGCACAACAAAGATAGCTTCAGTTGGGGCCTAGGACAGAGCACTAACAACTAGGAAGAAACCTTAGGACTGCTCAAAGCTTGCCAGCTTGCTCAGGGGAATGGAGGAAAAAACATCTAAGCCTTTGGGGATTTGGAAATCCTGATAAAAATCCTAAATATAGGTGCCTATCTCAACAATCCAATGCTCGATAAGACCCTACAGAGAATCAGGAAAGTGTTGCAGAACTTCACCACCAGCGCCTTCTACCACATCCTCTCAAATCTAAACAAGGAAGCGAATATAAGGGCAAACATGGCCTGCCTCTTAGCCCAAGGAGAACTTTCAAAGAATGAAGAAGTACCTGTCTGGAACCCTATTACATAACAGAGAAGTCCCCGAGCTGTGTAAGAACAGGACAATGTCGGCAATGTTGTCCTTGCAGAGCCCTCCCATCAGCAAAGTACTTATCTCCATGTTTTTCCAATGCGGACTACAAACAAATCTCAATACATCAGAACTCTGGTGACTGCTCGGTCTATGTATAGACTCTACTACAGCATAACAGACAGGACCTCATCCCCCGTCCGTCCCTCTCAACTCAACTACTCCTTCTCGCTCAAGGAATTATCTATGCAAACAACAAACAAGAATGCTCATAAATCAGCGATTCAGTCAAAAAATTTCCATGAAGGAAGACGAAGAACAATGCTGACATGTGGATTGGATTCATCGCTGGATGCCTTCAGGTTTCACTTCTCCATCATCGTTAACACTTATATGCAAGGTATCCTATGTAATACAACAGCATTGATTTTGTTGATGTTGTGTGGATTGGGAGCAAACTACAGAAGGAATGTAATAAAGGTTGTTTAGGCTCCGACCCAACCCTCCATCTCTAAATAAAAACTTAATCATTTTTATTAAAAAAAAATGTTATTTGTCGGTTATATTATGTAATTATAACACCACAAACTAGTGTTACTTTATTTTTCCTTGCCACTTTTCAAGATATCCTTACTATCAACAAGACAATTTAAACCATAGAAAATTCAAAATAGAAAATGAATATAGATTAAAAAAATCCCTCTCAGAGTTTGGGCATACCTTCACTCCAAAAAAATATTCCTCTTTTTGTGACTTCTCTTTTATTTAGTGCTTTAATAAAAATGTTACTTAGTTCAACTAAGTTCTTTAACAATTTATTTATATTTTAGTTTTATAACATCATAGAAGAATAAAGTTAATCATAAAAGGTTCACGAAGTTGTAAACATTCTTATCTATAAGTTGGTGTGGTCCCACTAAATTTGACTCATAAGACTTATCACCAATAAATCCTTGTTACTCTCACATTTTAAAACATTTTTACCATATAATGGCAAAAGGAATATCTCAATAAATATAACATCATTATGATGATAACTCTTGTATCCCATCTATCCAAAATATCATATTTTGGGTTTTCTACGCAACTAAATATCATACTATCAATAAATAAATAAACAACGCCTTAAAGTATTCAAGTTGTAAATACCATCATTTAATAAAAATAAAATAAAATTTCAAAAGAGCTCTCGATGCATATCTTTGAAAGAAACTTCCCTTCTTCCATCAACCGTTGTTTTCTGAGAACGTATCTTGGGATGAGTTGAATTTCACTGAGATGATTTAGTACTTAGGAGCTCTTCCAATAAACCTTTTTTTTTATTTCCTTCTAGTAAGGTGGTCTTAGGGAGATGAGTTGATTTTTGTCAACTAAAGTGAGTGAAACAAAAAAACAACTAAGGTCCAATAGCAAGTGGTAGAAGTGGATCTTCAAGCTTGCTAGCATATTAAAAATAGTAGAAGGGGTATAATAAGATTAGTTTTCCAACCATCTTGCATGGGTTGAAGTTGCTTCTCAGGCATATTCATGATGCTTGGTGTGGCAACAAAGGGGAATTTGGAGTGGCAAATGAATGAGACAAAGCTTGTTGTTCACCCAAATGTAAATGTCCAGTCTAAATCAACCAATTAAATTCATCAAAGTTTGCATCGAAGTGTGTAGAAAAACAAATATTTTTGTTTCTTCCTTCTTGCCAGACAACATTTGACATTCTTCCTTATTCTATTTTGTTTCGCTTGGACCTCTATTAAAGAAAATCATCTAAACAAGTGCCATAAAATTAATTAAAGCTTCTCAATTATGAAATACAATATGTAGAAAGAAGTACAAATTCACATAAATTTTGTTCAATATGTTTTAGGAAGGTCCAAAATTAGAGCATGGTAAATATGAGAATGCGAAGAGGAAAGGAAGATGAATAAATTCATGACTTGTGGAAAGAGTCATCAAACATAACAAATGTGTTTTATGCTTTTACATAAAATTTATGTTCTTCATTCTTCAATAAAAAAAATTGAACTTCATATATATTATCAACCTTCTTGTTTTTATTTTTATTTAAAATGAAGGCTATAACTTTCTTTTAAAACCAAATGTTTATAATCTTCTGATCTCAAAAATAGTGTGCATTTAACAACTTTAGGAGGCATATTATGTGCAACATAAACATGAATTAATTGGGAACAAAGTTGATAAATTGGTAAGTTTGAATGCAAGAAAAACCCAAAAATATCATTTCAATGATCTTCCATCAACATTCCTATTGTTCCTTTCATCACTCATTATATATTCAAAGTCTTATCATAATTTTTGTTTGTAGATTTCTATAGTTGATCGTATCGTAGATTTCTACAGTTGATCATAATAAGATGGTGTAACAACCCTGGTGAAAATTTCATGTAATAAAAGTTAATAAAGGCAAAATAAGACCACGATTAAGAGACACTTATTCCAAGTTGAATGTTGGGCAAAGATATCTTAGTGGGCATCAATGGATGTGTGTTTTGGCTAAGGAAAATTGGTAAAGGCTAAGGCAAGGGCATTAAAAGGAGAAAAGGAAGTTTTGCACAATTATTTATGAAAATAAAGTAAATTAGGAGGAAAGGAAGGTAAAAGGTCGCAGGTTGCATGTGAGGAGGAAATTGAAGGAAAATAATGGAAAATGAAGAAATTAGAGGCCTCATGCATAAAAATGCTTCTGAGGATCGGTTCATGGCTTTTGTCAAGTTCAATTTTGGAGCTCTCTCATTACTCTCTCTCTCTCTCTCACTCTCTTGGTCACTTAGAGTTTCATGGAGCACTCTAGTTTTGGAGTAAAGGAGAGGAAAACAAGTAAAGGAAAGGAAAAACAAGCAAGGATCAAGGAAAGGAAAGTAGGATCAAGCAACTTCATCAGGAATACTTGCAAGTAACCTTTTGCATGTGTGATTTTGATGTCAGCCTAAGATGACTTTACCCACAGTATGCATATAAAATGCATAATCTATTATGTCCTTGGAATTTTAATTTCCCTGTCTAGTCAAGCCTTCAGAAATTAAGGCTTTTGGCTTCTTAATTAAACCTCATGTGGAAACGTTTCATGTGATTAACCCAAAGTCTAAACTTTAATAACTCTTTAATTGGAACCTTATACACCCTTCCTAGACTTTGTTTAATCCCTAATCCTACACGTATTAACCATACCCTCATAACTCTGGTCTCGCTTAACTCAATGTAAACCACACCATGGTCTCAGACTTGGTTAAACTCAACTTAACCTTTTAATTCATTAATCCCACTTTATTTCTAATATAACTCTCCTATAATAGAAATACAGCATAAACCACTTAACCTTACCTTTCCGACTTTCCACGACCTTTGCACATTTACCGATGCTCACCTTATCACGTTCAACCTCCATAACTCAAACAAATTTAACTTGCGTTGATAAATACATCGGGTTCGCTCATAATATTAGTTTACGAGCACTTTTTCGAGCTATTACCAACGATCTATCAACCCATGGACAGTCCTGATCACCAAAACTCGATGAAGATTTAACCCTGCTATATAAACTTTCATCGAGTTTGATTTCCAAATTAAACCTCATGCTTGTTTGCACGCAATATGCGTCTAATCACTCTTTCAACGGACGGTCCGATCACCTCCGGACTTCAACTGGATTAAATTATCATTCATAACTTCATCAGGTCTATTTTTCAATTACGCTTACAGTTTTGAGGCCGTGCAAAAACCACTGCGACCTATGAAAACCGCTTTGTCCTTCTGCCAACACATGGCTTAATCTCCATCGCTCATCTTCTTAACTCCATTTTACGCGACTTAATATCATGTCCGCTTATCACAAACAATCTCGTCCGTTGATATAGTTGATCCAACTGCTCCCGTGCACGTTTACTTCATTCCTTCATGCCTTTACTTTCTTCGCCTTTACGTGGTTTCTCAAGGTTCTTCTGTGGTTTCAAGTTCCTCCAGGGTTTCTGGTCTTTGATTATTCTGCAACACAACTCCCTCTTGGACTTACTCTGCGTACTCTTAAACATTGTCACTCTTGAACTTCACGTTGATCCTTCAATTAGATTCAACGATCCGAAACGATCCTTCATCCTCACTTCTTCTCTGTGTTCTACTCGAACTCCACCTACATACATATACTATGCAGAACCACATTAGTTCATACACAATTCATAACTCCATTAATCAATAAACACCACATAATTCAAGAATCGAATTCTCTGTATTGATAAATGAATATCTACATAAGAGTCTCTCTCTCTCTGTGGCCTGATTTTCTAATCAGTGGCCTCTGTTTTCCTTCCTACCCGTAGGCTTACAATCAAACCTATCTAACTCTTGAGCTAATTCCTTAGTTAGCTAACCCCTAACTAGCTAACCCCTTTCTATGCCTTTTAGGCTTACATTTATACAAAATGATTCTATAACCAATTCCTAGTTTAGATCAATAACCTTCTCAACAAAATCCTAAAATCTCTTCTTTATCTCTAAGGATCCTCTCTAGTTCCTCAAATCATGAAACCAATTCCTAATATAAGATTTACAACTGATTTCCCAAATCTTTCAACTATCCTAAATCTCTTGTTGAGCCCTGAAACTACATCTCTCCTACACACTTTCCTAGACTTTTTCCCCTCACCAGTACCTCATAAGCTATCAAAGATCATTACATATTGATTCTAAAAGAGCATTTAAGTGGTTTTCTAACTATGTTTTTGTGTTTGCAATTTGACTTAGATTTTGCTCATTAGCTACGAAATGCAGCCACTTTCCGCAACTGATTTGACTTTCCACAGTTGTTTTTGTTGATCTCTAGGTTACAGGTGTCATCAAGCAAAACGAGGCATGTGGGCAGTTCAGGAATGATTTGGACATGGATCGGGTCCTATTGGTTTAGCCAAATTCGCAGAGGAAGCCCTTGGTCAAACGGTGGTCAAACGAAGAGTTCTACGGCAAATAGGTCTCTGTTTTCAAACACGTGAAGGGTCTGAGACCGTTCCTAGATCCATGGGTTCATTTTGACAACTGTAGACTGCCTCCATGATGCAAATCCAGCAGCCATCTTTTGATAGATTGAATGATCTTGGCAACCACCATGCTAAGCTCACGGATGTTGTCTTTTTACGTGTCCTCTGTTGAAGGTGTTTCATAGGAAAACAGTTATGTAATTTCCCTTATAAATAACGTGTTTGCAAACGCATAGAGTTCGTTAGTTTTTGATGTCATTTTGTTGTTATTCATTTTATTGTGCCGTGAACTGGTCCTGTTGTTGTAACGAGAGGATTCTTCCTCTGTTTTGCAATATAACAAGACTCTACTTTATATGACTGTGTGAACGTAATTCCAGACTGATAGCTTGTTGACCAAGGCCGTGCGGAGGGCCCCTGCTGGCTGAGGTTTTGTTTCCTTATTTCTGTAAAGTTTTTATGTGTTGTTCCCTTATTTCCATTGCACATATTTCATAGTTTGTTCACCTGTGTACATTTCATAAGTTAGTCATGATGTTAACGTTTCATTCCTGTACATGATTTTTCAAGCATTGTATATTTTTGCTAACACTGATCAGTGTGTGTTTCAGGATAGGCTAGGCCCGGGCATTTTCATACAATTTTTACAATAACTAGTGACATGAAATTAGCCTCTCTACTGACTTTGTTTTTCTTAGCTTTTCAATTTCAGTTATGCTTTGATTTCAATCTTATTCATTTGCTTTGTTAGTTAGTTTAGATATCAAATTCTTCATGTCATTGACGTTATCTCCATAGCCATAGCTTAACCCCGAAAAGACTACTTGGCGAGCTATCGGACTATGAGTGATGTGATTTGATTTTAGTTTTATTTTTCTGCAATTAAATATCAAATTCTTCATGTCATTGACGTTGTCTCCAGAGCCATAGCTTAACCCCGAAAAGACTACTTGGCGAGCTATTGGACTATGAGTGATGTGATTTAATTTTAGTTTTATTTTTCTGTAATTAGATATCAGGTTCTTCATGTTATTGACGTTATCTCCAAATCCATAGCTTAACCCCGAAAAGACTACTTGGCGAGCTATCGGACTATAAGTGAAGTGACTTGATTTTACTTTTATTAGTTTGCAGTTTTTGATTTGTTTGAGTGCAGTAGCTTAACTTATTTTTCTGTATTCAGATAAGCAGCAGAGATAGTGACTTCATGATCAGTAGTTCATTATTTGTTTGATTTGAATAGCAGCACATTTCCATTCTTGTTCAAGTACTAATTTCATTACTAGTAAGTTTTAAGACCTTCTAAAGTGTTAAGTTCTAGAAATCATTATAGTGGACATAATTGCCTTAAAATCTATATCCATACTTGTCTTCTAAAGTATTCTTAAAACTCAGGGATATGATTTGCATTCACATTAAGAGATAAACGAAGATAAAAACCCCCAAAACAAAATAAAAAATTGAAAACAATAAAAAGTAAGAAAGAGGTTGTCTTGCACATATAGTGCGCCACACTTCATCAGTTTACGACTCCCGGATTGATAATTAATCTAGAAATTTAGGACATACTAAATTGACTAAACATTTTGGCGTCGTTGTCGTGGAAGTGTAATTAGGTAGCCGATCTCTTAAAAAAGGGGGGGGGATTTGATAACTTCTTGAAGTATGCTTTCCTCTTGCACCTAGTGTGATCTGGAGGATCAGAAAAGAGAGTTATCAGTTCAATAATTTCTTGATTATGCTCTCTTCTTGCACCTAGTGTGATCTGGAAGATCAGAAAGAGAATTATTTGCCCGACTTGAAAGAAAAATAAAAAATAAAAATTGACATGCATAGAGCAAGAGATTATAGGGGAAGGTTTATAGCTAGGGCCAAGAGTTCGATTTTCATAACTACCAGCTCAGCCATTGCCAAATCCCAACAACAAAAACCCTCAGAATGCTTACATGGTAGAAGGACAACAATTTCCTACCTATATGATTGTTCCTCTTAATGATGTTCAACTTAGATCTGGTAGAGTTTTAGAAAAGCCTTCTACAAATGTTCAAGGGCAAGATACCTCTGAGGAGTATTCTCTTCAAAACCCAATCATTCAAAAAGAAAAAGAAAAAGAGTCAACCCCCGCAACTCCTATAGTTGAGCAACCTGCATCTTCATCCACACTTCCTTTCCCTGACAGATTACAAATTGACAAAGGGGTGAAAAAACAAATCTTGTTGCCTGACTATGATTTTCTAGATGAATTAAATAATGTTTGTATCAAGATTCCCTTGCTACAAGCCATTAGAGAGATTCCTATTCTAGAAAAAACAATAAAGGAGTTGAGTCTCAGAAGACCAGGAAGGAAACCAAGAGATACAAGAAGAATCCACCTGGTAGGAGAAATTGCAGATATAATGATGGGAAAAATTACCATGCAGATATATGTGGATCCAGGTAGTCCAATTGTCAAAACACATATAAATGGGATAGAAATTCCAAATACTTTGATTGACTTAGGGGCTGCTATAAACATTATGAGTAGACAGACTATGGAACAACTTAATCTTCCTAATCTTCTTTTTACACCCACCTTACTGCAACTTGCAGATAGATCAATAATCAAACCAGATGGCGTATTAGAAGATATTTCGGTCTCCTTAGATTCTTGGGAATATCCAGTAGATTTCATGATTTTGACTCCCAAGAGTAATTTAGGAGGTCACCCACTTATTTTAGGAAGACCTTGGCTAGCCACAGCTGATGCTTTCATTAGTTGTAGATCTGGGATATGTACATTTATGATGGTAGTTCGACAAAGAAATTCAATTTGTATCCCCCAGCAAAAGTAATTACAGAAGTAGGAGACAACGAATGGGTCAATGATGAAGACATTATACAACCTGTCTTTACTATTTCTGAAATTAGTGAAGATAGTCAAATTCTGAACACATTAGAAAAATTTGAAACATCTTCAGAATATGACCACACACAATTTCAGTTAGATTCTGATATTGAATATTTATCATCAAGACAGATGTCTCTTTACTCTATGGAAGAGTTTGGTAGTTCTACCATTGAGATTTTTCCAGGCAAAACACTGAATATCAACAAAAATTTGGAAAAGTCACAACAAGAAGAACTAACCAAAATCTTGCAAAAACATTCTACTGCATTTGCATGGGAGTATACTGATATGAAAGGTATTGACCTAAGACTTGCATCCATCATATCTATATCGAGGAAAATAGTAGACCAATCAGACAACCTTAGAGAAGGATGAATCCAAATCTTAGAGAGATAGTGAAAGAAGAGCTCCAAAAACTACTCAATGTAAACTTCATTTACCCAATTTCAGATAGCCGATGGGTTTCTCCTTCAGTTATACTACCCAAAAAGAATGGTAAATGGAGGATATGCATTGATTACAGGGAATTGAATAAAGCAACTTTGAAGAATCACTTTCCTTTGCCCTTTATCGATCAAGTATTAGACACATTAGCAGGCAAAAAGTACTTTTCATTCCTGGATGGTTTTAGTGGTTATAATCAAATTCAGGTAGCACCTAAAGATCAAGATAAGACCACATTTACCTGTCCATGGGGAACTTTTGCTTATCGAGTGCTTCCTTTTGGATTATGTAATGCACCCACAACATTCCAAAGAGCAGTACTAGGAAATTTTTTCGGATCTAATCCATGATTGTGTAGAGGTATATATGGATGATTTTACAGTTTATGGTGATTCGTTTAAAGAGGCATTAGAAAATTTGGACAAAGTCCTTATAAGATGTAAAGAAACAAACCTTTCGTTAAGCCATGAAAAATGCTTTATGATGTTTACTGAAGGTATTGTTTTAGGACATCATATTTCAGGGGATGGGATTAAAGTTGATAAATCAAAAGTTGAAGTCATCTCCAAGTTACCTATTCCAAATTGTCAAAAAGATGTTAGAAGTTTTCTAGGATTTACTGAATATTATAAAAGATTTATAGAAAACTTCACCAAAATAGCATCTCCACTCTTCAAATTGCTTACAAAAGATTGTGAATTCAAATGGGGTCCTGATTGCCAATTAGCATTTGAAACTTTGAAAACAAGAATATTTGAAGCACCTATATTGAGAGGACCAAATTGGAAACTCCCTTTCCATATTTCTACAGATGCTTCAGATACAGCTCTAGGGGCTATGTTGGGACAAAATGATTTAGTTCCTTATACCATTTACTATACCAGTAAAAATTTAACTCCCACTGAATTGAATTATACTATGACTGAAAAAGAGTTCTTAGCTGTTGTACATGCAATCAATAAGTTTAGACGTTATATAACATGCTATGAAACTTTTATTCATACTGTCATTCTGCAATTAGATATCTAATGAACAAACCCATTACTAATGGCAAAGTTACAAGTTGGCTCCTACTTTTACAGGAATTCAATATTATTGTGTTAGATAGACTAGGGAAACAAAATATAGTAGCTAATTTTTTGTCTAGGATTCAGAATACTAAAGAAGATACTCCTGTAGAGGACAAATTTCTTGATGAATATTTATTTGCAATAACTACTAAGACTCCTTGGTATGCAGATATAGCTAACTATTTGGTTACAGGGAAACTACCTCCACATTTATTTCCTGGTGAAAGAAGAAAGATTATTCAGGAGAGTTCAAAATATTCATGGATTTCTAATGAATTGTTTAAAACAGGGCTAGACCTTGTGATCAGAAGATGTGTTAGGGAAGATGAAATGCCTGATATTCTCAAAGCATGTCATGATGAACTATGCGGCGGACACTTTGCTGACAGAATGGTAGTCTATAAAATCCTCTCTTTAGGATATTATTGGCCATCCCTCTTCAAAGATGCAAAACAATATGTCAAAAGGTATGACAGCTGCCAAATATTAGGGAAACCTACCCTCTCAAATGAAATGCCATTGCAGCCACAGGTACTCATCGAACCCTTTGAAAAATGGGCTTTAGACTTCATTGGACCTATTAACCCACCATCTAAACAAAGAGAGTATATATTGGTATGTACTGATTATGTCACTAAATGGGTAGAAGCCAAAGCATTATTTTCTGCTACTGAGCATTCAGTGATTAGTTTTATTTATGAGGATATTTTTACTCACTTTGGTGTTTCAAGAGAAATTGTGATAGATCAGAGAGGTCAATTCACGTCCAAATTGGTGGAGAAGCTGATGGAAGAATACAAGGTCAAGCACAGAAAATCTACTCCTTACCATCCGCAAGCAAATGGTCAAGTGGAATCTACAAACAAAGTTATTGAAGGCATCATTACCAAGACTGTTCATTTGCACAGAAGAGATTGGATAGAAAGCCTTCCCGAAGCCTGATGGACCTACAGAACTACATGGAGGAATACAACAGGACATTCTCCCTATGAGATTGTTTATGGGAAAGAAGTCTTGCTCCCCATTCAGTTCCAAGTTAAAACTTTCAAGATGGCAGTTCAGTTGGGAATGGATCTATCAGAAGCCCAAAAGCATAGAATGGAGCAGTTGAAAGAACTAGAAGGGATCAAACAAGAGGCAATCCTAAGAACTGATTTAGTTCAATATCAAAGAGCTAAGTGGCATGACAAATACATCAAGGAGAAAAAGTTTCAAGAAGGAGATTGGGCATTGCTATTTGACTCCAAGTTCAAAGATTTCAAAGGTAAATTTCAGACTCATTGGCTTGGGCCATATGAGATTGACAAATTCTTTAGCAACGGAGTAGTAAGAATCAAAACCATTGATGAATATCAAACTCCTCTTATTGTGAATGGTCACAGATTAAGATCTATCAAAAAACCCACTCCTCAAAAGAGGAATTTGTCAAAACTCTTTCAGGATAATTCTCAATAAGGCTGGTGAAGAAAAATCTGTCTTCTCCACCAGCCTAGTCCTGTCCTTTTCTGTTGTATATATAATATAATATAAATATATTATTATATATTATATAAGCCTGAAAACCAATCACTGATGGCAGTCTTATATAGAAAAATACAGGGCGAAAATAAGAAACTTTCTGACGCCCTATATTTTCCAAAAAAAAAAAAAAATTCTCTCTCATTTGATAGTTTCATGTCACTTCACTTCATTTCACTCCACTTCACTTCATTTCATTTCATTTTATCATCGTAATCCGCCAATAAAAGTCCTTTCATGACCAGTTTTCATTCACTTAGTCATCATTCATCCATCTCCATTCAGCCATATGATCACTGTGTCAGTTTCCGCAGCTAAATCCTGTTTCCGCGGCTAAAAACTGATTCCGCAACTGATTGTTGATTTCGCAGCTAACATTCTGTTATTCAACACTGACAGTCATATGTTAGCCAAATAATAACAAGAACCAAATGCAGGTATGACAAAGGAAATATTTTGAAGATATAAAGCACCTAAAAGCATCAACAGGAAGCAGCCAATCAAAGGTCAGTGGACGGAAGTGGTAAAGTTTTAAGGTATAAGCAAAGCTCATTTCAAATAGCATTTTAAAGCACATTCTATATAGTTATGAAACCACCAGCTCCATTATATGTAATGATTCACCTTGATAGCTTTCATAACCGCTCCATGGCTTTTACATAATTCCACCACGAACCTTGCATTAATTTTTAACGGCCTTATGATCCGTCTCTGAATTTAACTCGTGTTTAATTATACTTTGACACTCCACCTGTTAAACTGGGTAATTATGAGGACATAATTGATTTGATCACGGCTCTTTCCTGCCGCACAAATTCCACAACCATTTTGTGAGCATGCTAACGTCTATTCCGTAGCCATCTAGTTCAAAGCTCTATCGGGCTCCCTCTATTTCCATACTATCCCATTGAAGTTGCATTTTCCCTGTTCACGTAAGCCTGCGCTCCGTGAACTCATTGTCGCTATCTATTCTCTATTCTTCCATTTACAACTACTGGTTTTTCTCCACAGTCCTTCTCCATCTCCCGCTAACACAATTGTTTCACTTCCGTCAATCCATTACTCACAGTCCATCACTCACAAACGTGTTTTTAAGGCAGAGGAAGAAATGGGCCTACCGGTGCGAACAAAGCCGGACGGGCCTAACTTCATGGAGGGTTACCCACAATTGAAAAATGTATTAAGGAAGGCATGGTGGCTGCAGTTCATCCGGAAATTCAGAGGTCACAACAAAGAAGTTACGCAGACATTTGCAAGGTATTTTGATGGCGTGGAAGTTGAGGTTGGAGATCTTAAATTCTCAGTCATGGAAGCATCTATTGCGGCAGCAACAGAACTCCCACAAGAAGGGGAACGGTGGTTTAAAAACAAAAATTTTGATGAGAAGGCCTAGAGGATTATGTTGCATAACCCAAGTATGGATATAACTGTCTTCAAATGTGGAATCCCTGTTTTTGCTTTTGAGGAAAAGTGGACTAGTTTATTATTGATAATCCAGAAGTTTATTACATGTGAAGGATGGTTTGGGTCCATGTACATGTACCACACCTGGCTACTAATGAATTTTCTAGAAAATCAAACTATCAATTTGCCCTATTTTCTGTTGAATAGCTTGAAAGAGATGTCCACAACTGTACAAAAGAACTTGGATGACATAGAGCCCCACCTTTACCATCACGGCCTTGTCAAAAATTTTATTTAAAAACAGTTGAAGGAAAGAAAAGATACTTGGGAACAGTTTTTGATTCGAAACTTCTTTCAGGACCCACCTGAAACTACTGAAAGTAGCTCAGCAAGGAAAAGTAGGAGAAAGAAAACAAATGTGAACATTCAGCACACTCCTACTAACATAGCTCAAGACACTAGTAAGGAAGAGAAGTTGTCTGAAAGTAGGAAGGAAAGAACTGAGAATAGGAAGAAAGGGGGACAAAAGGGGAAAAGAAATATTGAAGCTGCCTATCAAACCCCATAACCTGCCTCAAGGGAAGATCAAATACTCTCTGAAAGACTAATCTACCTTAGGGAACAATCAGCTGCAGCAAAGAGGAAAGGGAAATAAAAACAAAGTGTGGAGAGAGGAGACCCCAGCTCACAGAATCTAAGGAGGAGCTCTAGACTTAAAAGAAAACTGAAGAAAGTACTAACTAAAGGGGCCCACTTCATTGACTTAGGAGAGGAAACAACAAAATATTCTCCAGCAATCTCTCCTGGCCATAGCCCACCACATTCTCAACTAAATATTGAGACCAGTCCTCCAGATATTGAGATCAGCCATTTTCAACCGGATTTTGGGGTCAGCCCAAGAAAGACTACACCTAAGATAGATCCAAACCAGCAAGAAATGTATGATTTTATCGAGTCGTTGGAGAAGACTGCCACAAAGGCAGGCACTTCATCTACCCAGCCTAATACAACACAAGAATCTCTAATCCAATCACTAAAATAGGAAGTTTTTGAACTGGAGGTCTTGAATAGACACATCAAAAGAGAAAATGAAACATTGAAGGAACAAAATAGGTTGGATAAAATTATTCATGACAACACCATGTTGCATCTTGGGTTGTGGTAGAAGAAGAATAGGAAATTGAAGAAAAAGAGTAGGAGGTTGAGCAGAGCCCTTATCAACCTCAAATTCAGGTGCCTAATGAGAAAGCCTAGGATGACAGTGGTACCAAGAAAGAAGAGAAGAAGGTTGGATGTGTTAGCAGAGGTCTCAGAACACATGAACTGAAGGGAGGATGGTCAAAGTTTTGGTTGCATGGGG
The DNA here is from genome assembly GCA_000404065.3 of Pinus taeda. Taxonomy (NCBI): domain Eukaryota; kingdom Viridiplantae; phylum Streptophyta; class Pinopsida; order Pinales; family Pinaceae; genus Pinus; species Pinus taeda. The sequence continues at coordinate 2,366 of APFE030812200.1, read as the reverse complement.
ACATGCAACACCTTCACAGTGGGGGTATGTTGAGCCCTAAAACTACATCTCTCCTACACACTTTCCTAGACTTTTTCCCCTCGCCAGTACCTCACAAGCTATCAAAGTTCATTACATATTGATTCTAAAAGAGCATTTAAGTGGTTTTCTAACTATGTTTTTGTGTTTTCTATTTGACTTAGATTTTGGTCATTAGTTGCGGAATGCGGCTTCCGCAGCTGATTCGACTTTCCGCAGCTGTTTTTGTTGATCTCTAGGTTACAGGTGTCATCAAGCAAAACGAGGCATGTGGGCAGTTCAGGAATGATCTGGACATGGATCAGGTCCTATTGGTTCAACCAAATTCGCAGAGGAAGTCCTTGGTCAAACGATGGTCAAATGAAGAGTTTTATGGCAAATAGGTCTCTGTTTTCAAACACGTGAAGGGTCCGAGATCGTTCCTAGACCCATGGGTTCATTTTGACAGCTGTAGACTGCCTCCATGACGCAAATCAAGCAGCCACCTTTTGATAGATTGAATGATCTTAGCAACCATCATGCTAAGCTCATGGATGTTGTCTTTTTACGTGTCCTCTGTTGAAGGTGTTTCATAGGAAAATAGTTATGTAATTTCCCTTATAAATAACGTGTTTGCAAACGCATAGAGTTAGTTAGTTTTTGATGTCGTTTTGTTGTTAGTCATTGTACTATGCCGTGAACTGGTCCTGTTGTTGTAACGAGAGGATTCTTCCTCTATTTTGCAATATAACAAGACTATTTTTTATATGATTGTGTGAACGTAATTCCAAACTGATAGCTTGTTGACCAAGGCTGTGCAGAGGGCCCCTGCTAGCTGAGGTTTTGTTTCCTTATTTCTGTAAAGTTTTTATGTGTTGTTCCCTTATTTCCATTGCACATATTTCATAGTTTGTTCACCTGTGTATATTTCATAAGTTAGTCACGATGTTAACATTTCATTCCTATACATGATTTTTCAAGCATTGTATATTTTTGCTAACACTGATCAGTGTGTGTTCCAGGATAGGCTAGGCACAGGCATTTTCATACAATTTTTACAATAACTAGTGACATGAGATTAGCCTCTCTGCTGACTTTGTTTTTCTTAGTTTTTCAATTTCGGTTATGCTTTGATTTCAGTCTTATTCATTTGCTTTGTTAGTTAGTTTAGATATCAAATTCTTCATGTCACTGACGTTATCTCCAGAGCCATAGCCTAACCCCGAAAGGACTACTTGGCGAGCTATCGGACTATGAGTGATGTGATTTGGTTTTAGTTTTATTTTTCTGCAATTAGATATCAAATTCTTCATGTCATTGACGTTATCTCCAGAGCCATAGCTTAACCCTGAAAAGACTACTTGACGAGCTATTGGACTATGAGTGATGTGATTTGATTTTAGTTTATTTTTCTGCAATTAGATATCAGGTTCTTCATGTTATTAACGTTATCTCTAGAGCCATAGCTTAACCCCGAAAAGACTACTTGGCGAGCTATCGGACCATAAGTGAAGTGACTTGATTTTACTTTTATTAGTTTGCAGTTTTTGATTTGTTTGAGTGTAGTAGCTTAACTTATTTTTTTGTATTTAGATAAGCAGCAGAGATAGTGATTTCATGATCAGTAGTTCTTTATTTGTTTGATTTGAATAGCAGCACATTTCCATTCTTGTTCAAGTACTAATTTCATTACTAGTATATTTTAAGACCTTCTTAAGTGTTTAGTTCTGGAAATCATTATAGAGGACATAATTGCCTTAAAATCTATATTCATACTTGCCTTCTAAAGTATTCTTAAAACTCAGGGATAGGATTTCCATTCACATTAGGAGATAAACGAAGATAAAACCCCCAAAACAAAATAAAAAATTGAAAACGATAAAAAGTAAGAAAGAGGTTGTCTTGCACATGTTAGCACCTAAATCCGCCTTAGGCTAAAAGAAGGCAAAATTTAGGGTAACCACAAACCACGCTCGGTCTGGTAGCTAGCCCTACCAGAACAGGAGAGGGCTCTCTCCGAGTCATACTCAATGAATAAGTGAATGAAAAGGCCTGAGATGACTTACAGTGAACTACTTGTCTTAGGCTAGTAAGTGAAAATGAAAATAAGAAGTGATTTTCATGAATGATTGTGCTTCTGGGATGTTATGGGACCATTGGACCTCAATGACCAGAGAACTTAATACAAAGGCACGGATTATTTCATGAGGCAAGGTAGGCGGAAAGCATAGTAATTTAGTTTTAAGATGTGGCAGAATGGAGAGATTGATTAAGAGGGTGAAAAGGGCATGGACAACATGAATCCTTTTCAACAGAAGAATGAACACTGTACATGAAATTTTCCCACAGGCAGAGCAATAAAATTGAAT